>REGL01000316.1:0-19562 GCA_004194395.1 Aurelia aurita complex sp. Pacific
AGGATTCCTATGCTGGCCTATCCAGCGTTTTGAGCGCTGCGATTTCAAGCGCCCACGCTAAAATTTTATCAACTGCGCATACTCGTATTTCGTCGCAGCGTCCGCGCGTGCTGAAACCGCTGGAGCGTTTGACCTCTGAGATGTCATACACCTCAGGAGGGCCTCCGCTGTAAGACAAGCTTTGACCTCGCGTTCTTGGAAGGCTTGATGTAGACTTTATCACTTCCTTCACCCCATGACATAAAAGATTTTGTACACAGGAAAATGCCCACCACCCCTATGACTTCACTACCGTGAGTCAAAAAGGAAAAAAGAAAACTGGCAGCAAAGCAATAACAATATTCAATAACAATAACAAAATAGCAATTCAATAGCAATAACAAAAAAGAACCCCATTTACCACGATCTCGGTAGAATTTGAAAACGGTAGAATTTTATGCCACCTTGGAAAATGAGCTTTCGTTTACACGATGCTGGCAGAACTTGAACAGAAAATTTTTGTCTCAACATTGATGATTTGGCCAATAGCAACTTTTGTGTGGATACGTCCTTTCATCTGGAACTTTTGATTTTTGTCTGTGATAATTTCTCTTGTGAATAAAGTTAGTTTTCATCCGGCGTCCGATTACCACCGCCGGCACCATAGGTACTAGAAACGAGTACAGGTCCATTGCGGTCCATTCGAAGTTAACAAAACTTTTCAAATTTAGTTATATACTGTAGTTGTTTTTAAACAGAATATGTATCTGTGCCCAACCCAAAAAATACTGAAATGAAACTTATACTTTCTGTTTATGATTTTGGCTCTTTCTTGTAAACCTTATTATATTATTTGATATCACGTGCATTGTCATTAAGTGGGTGAGATTTCAAATGTTATCAAAAATATACCATTTTTTGACTGAATAGCATCAAACTTAGCCTGCGTGCAGACTCTACTGATTGGAGAGCAGTGAGGTTCCTGTGATGTGAAGCTCGATTTTCCAAGCATATTCCAGTTTCTAAAACTTATCAGTTATCAGATTTTGAGTACTCGGAGTCTCTCTGAGTTTCTTATGAATTCTCTACCAATGTTTATGTTTACTTCCTGTAAAGTTTATTGAAGCCTTTCCAATGTTTTGACATTACTGTACTAAACTCAAGTACGTATATCCTTTTGAGCAATATGATACTGGAAACATGAAAACAAAGTAAAAATATGCTGAGGATTTGCAGGGTGGATCCAGACTACTGCGACTTCTGCTGAAGCAGTCAGCAGTAGTCAGATTTTCAAATCCTTGTATCTAGTTATTTAGGTACACGCCTATTTTCAAAAGGCCACACCCTAGTATTTCGAATAACCTAATCTTAGTCACAATATCTCCTGGATTTCAATAGATGTGAGAATTTGGTAGAGAATCACTCCTACAGAAAAACATCTATTCCATAAAGGATCAAATTTTAAAAGACTCGACATGAATGAACAAAGAGAAAACGTTTTCAGGGTGATTTGGGGATTGTACGAACTCTCGTACAGAAGATTACAATTAATCGATTTCTAAATCCCAAATCACCGCAAACAAGTTCTCTCTTTGTCCATTTATGTCGATTCTTTAGAAAATTTCATCGATGTTTTTTTATCGTTTTCAGTGTTTTCGAAAACTAAAATTTTAAGAAACTCGCTTGTAGCCCTAAAAACAAAACTGAAAATGCAAAAATTGCAAAAAATTCCAGTATCTAATTCAGGCTTTCTGCCAAAGATTAAGTCGCAAATCTTCAAAATCGGTCCAGTGTACGATTTATCGTGGCCTGCCAAAAGTGCATAGTTTATTTTGGCGCACTCCGTAGTTTTCTTACGTCATATTTTTCCAGTATTGGAGTTTCTCAATTTTTGTGATCTGAGCTTCTTATGAAAAGAAATACTCGTATTTTTGGTAAGAGACTGCCCATTAGGAACTCAGATCGCCAAAAAATTAAGAAACAGCGCTCTTGCTTTTCAAATTCAGGCTTATGAGAAATGGGCTTTTTTCTTTTTTCTAAGAAACCCTGGCATTTTGGCCAAAAGTCACTTTCTCCCTTCCTGCGCTGTAGTAGGGAGAGGGAATGTGGAGGAGAGGTGTTGACAACTTTTCTTCACTTTCTCGTCAACAACTCAAGTGCGCTTGCGCAAATCGAAAGGTTGCTGTGCATTTTCAGCGTGGGCTTATAATCTAGGGAATGGAATGTGACTAAATCATTCGAAATGGCAAATACACAAGGTTGACAATTTCTAGGTAGAACCCTCCGGTTTGTCAACATTAACGCATGCGTAAATTACAATCATTGTAGTTGACGCATGCGTGAAGTGTTATAGAGCATAATAAGCATGCGTGTAAGGTACATTCTTAGGGGGTCGTGTAAATTTAGTGAGACTCTGAATCTTTGGTGTCCTGAGCAAGAAAGGGCGTCTTTAGCAGTTCGTGACAAATATGCAAGCGAATCGAAGCAGCCTCTATAGCCTATCCTCAAAATAATTAATTGTATGTAAAATGTAGCCGACGTTGTGCACGGAAAAGGCCTTTACCACGAATGGGTTGCGGTCAGAGTGTAGAAGAAAGAGAGGCAATTTCTCGCAGCAAGGCAATAGAGAAGACCTTGAAACAAGATGGCGACAGGGCCCTAAAGGAAGTCAAACTGCTTTTACTAGGTGGGTATTCTCATTGTCGTATGAACAATCCTACCCAATGTCTGTCTCCAGTCCCGTTCTTCATAGTTTCAAGTATTAGGCAGCAAACAAGTAAAATGTCTGCGTGAACATTGCTCTCGGAAATGGGCAATAAACACTGCACATTTTGTGTGGATCACGTTCACATCCTACCTCTCGAAGTCTAATACTTTGAAGGAAAACACTCTGCCATTTTGATTGGGATGGTCACTTTATGCGTGGCAGTGTCATGTCTATGTTGCAGTAAACATCTTTGGGCTGTTGATAAATTTGAGTTGATGTTGCCGTGATGCGTCAGGGCATGCAATGGTTTTACGCCTTCCCTTTTCTTGTTCAAATCAAAAGGTACCATGCGTTTAGGCCCACGATTTCCAGATCTTTGAGTGGTTAACTAAAATCAAAGCTGTACAGGGGTCACACTTTCTTTGTTTGTATAATCAACAAGGGTAACCACAGCATCACAGAATCGTGGTTTTACACAAATTACAAAATAGAAATGGCAGTGAAATTTTGTGGTAAAGAATTAGATAACCAAAGTTTAAAAAAGTATTAAAATTAATGTGCAGCAGGCAGTGTAACAACATCTCACTCAGATCAGAATGAGAAAGAGGGATTGGGTTTATGTGCTGAGCCAACAACCCATACTGGAAAACATGTATATTTTACCAAATATATATGGCATAGAGCAATCAAGAACAATCGTAAAACAATAGGTCTGTTGTCTTCAGATGGTTGGCACGGCGTAAACCTTTGGCATGGCAAAAACAAACGTTCCACCCCCTTCCCAACAACCAGCCGGTGTCCAGAGTATGGCACTAAGTGGCATAACACAGTGTACTGCACCTTCGTATTTTTTAAAGGAATGAGGGCGCCTGAGTAAAGGGGGCCACCAAATATTTTTTCATGGGGCGTTCTTTGTTGCCATATGTGGGAAAGGGTTTTTAAACCAAAGTTTGAAAACACCTCGCAAAAAGCCTTCCTCCAGACTGTATCTTATGCTGCACATGCAGAAGATCTTCCATGTGCAATTTCAAGTATAGCAAAGGGAGAACANCAAAAACAAACGTTCCACCCCCTTCCCAACAACCAGCCGGTGTCCAGAGTATGGCACTAAGTGGCATAACACAGTGTACTGCACCTTCGTATTTTTTAAAGGAATGAGGGCGCCTGAGTAAAGGGGGCCACCAAATATTTTTTCATGGGGCGTTCTTTGTTGCCATATGTGGGAAAGGGTTTTTAAACCAAAGTTTGAAAACACCTCGCAAAAAGCCTTCCTCCAGACTGTATCTTATGCTGCACATGCAGAAGATCTTCCATGTGCAATTTCAAGTATAGCAAAGGGAGAACAAAAGAGTTATTGTAAAACAATAGCCAGGTGCGCATCTTCTGTGGACACATTGCAAATTTCACAGTACGGGCTTTGCCAATGTGTAGGATTTTTATATCAATTCAATTTATATCTGAGTTCACTATGCATTCCCTGCTTTGTGACTTGGATATTTGACTTATTTTTGGAAGGTACTGTATCTATCTAATACAAGAACATTTGACCTGTATGAGATGATTTTAAAATGGCAGATGCAAGAAAAAAATTCCAAGAAGCCTTTCAAACCTAACTTGCTCAGAAGATATTTTGACACCACATTCGCAAATAGTTTCCTATGGTCCCCATAATCAGCTCTTCTGCACACAGGCATTTTCTTTTGTTCTTTAGGGGGGGTCACTGGGGTTTTGCGGATAATGGATATTGGGCCATTTTTGGTGCGGAAATGCGAAAATCAAACATCTATTCTGCGGATTGCGGATATTGGGTGCATATTGGCGGAATGCGGATATTTGTGCAAAATTATAATACATGCTAAAAATGGATGATCTGATGCAAAATTTCCTCAAAATGTTGTGTAATATTGACTTCAAACGCTCTGAAACAAATGAAGACATAAAACTTCAAATGTCCAAAGACAACAGCCGCAGCAAATCATAACAATAGCAACAACAAAGTTTTGGCGTGAAATGATTACCCACAATCTTAAAAAAAATATGTGCGGACTTGTCTGTGATTGTAACAATTCCGATTTTGACATTCAATTTCTCCCCTCCCCCCACCACCTATCACTGTTGTTCTGATGTTAAATTTTTGAAAAAGGGTGTCTGCTCCCATTTATAACAACATTGATCTTGGGAAAAAGGGGGTAATTGAACGATCCAGGAGAAGTCCAGTAATTTGCATATGCCAGCAAAACTGCTTGCATGATCAGCTCCGTACAAAGTAAAAAGAAAATGATTAAATGAGTTTTGTTGATTGTCTTGCATTTTATAAAGCCTCTTTAACTCCGTTTATTTTTCCAGAACTTTTGTATGCTTTTAGGAAGTGATAGCAGAAGTCACCTATCAATAGAAATGCCCATAACCTTTTTTGGCAACGTTTTTTAATCCCTGCTAGTGTGCCCTGGGGGATAGTGGAAATAACCAATTTCTCTTTGCGGATTTGCGGAAATAGGGCAAAAAAATTGCAGAATGGTGAGTTTGCTGCAGAGACTTCAAAATTTGATCTCATAATGATGATAAATCAGTGGAAAGAAGTAGGATTTGTGCTTATTTGATTGGTAAATACTGTAGATCCCCTGCTTTGTTACATCAAAAGAAACTGACTTTATGCCAATTACTGGGATTCTGCTGTGGATGAATCATTGGCAGCAACTAGCTACTGTACGACTTCTCAAAGATTTTGAAATCTTACCAAAAAAGTATTTCTGATATTCCTTAATATTTTGATGTAACATGTTATGTGGTTTCGAAAGTTTATTGACGAGAACTTATCATGAGAAGAGAAGTACAAAATTTGACAATGAGACTTATCATTGAACTTTCATTGTGCTGTCATTGTGCTGCAGATCAAATCAGCTGCTAATGTTCTGACAGAGACAAGCTGATTGATATGCACCATTCACTAATTCATTTTCTCCTTTTCAATATCCCTTACATCTTTGGTTGGAAACCAAAATTAAGTGGAACGGTTGCAATGAAGTAAATAACAGGAAATTGTCTACAACATGTTGGGCTGATGGTTAAAACCAGAAAGGTTTTTGTGGTAAAGAAATGTTACAAACAACATGATAAACATATTTTTGTGTCTCTAATTCTATGTATTCTTTCCAATTCAATTGCCAAGTTTCTGATGGCAAAGATTGCCAGCTAAAATGACTCCAAAAAATATTGTGTACATTTCTTGTTTTTAGAACCCTTATTGCAGCAGTATGCAATTACCTGATATTTACTGTACCTTCATGGTTGTTATTTTTGCATCAAAGGTGACAAATATGTGGTATTTTATGAATGTAAAGTCAAAAATGTTTTTCTAACATTGGTCAGTTTGCATTGTACAACATTTGCACAGCATTTTCAGTTTCTAATTGAAGCACATTTTGTGGCACTTTCAGGATGTATATTTGGTTGAAAAGAAACAGGAAGCACTCTTATTTGACTGGGAAAATTTCTGAACTTTTTTCAGCTAAAATCATGACATTTTTGATATTTTGACAAATGAAGAATGAATCAAACTTCCAATCTTGGTGGTTAGATTCAGGCATGCAATACATGCCTTGCAAACATTAACATGAGAAAAATTTGTAGGAATTTACAAGACTTGTTCACTCCAAATGAGAATTTTTGAGTTGTATTTCGTTCAGTATATCATCTGGTTGAAGGATCCAGAAGGAATTCATTACCGAAGCTGACCAGACCTTCCCTGTTGGCAAGCCATCCAAAGGACTTGAAGCTTTTCTCTGAGGAGAGAGGGACACACAACTTTGCAGCATGAGTAGTGGTAGTAGTACTGGCATGCAGCCAGCCAAGGGCACAAGCTTACAAAGTTCCTCACAGAATTTGAGAGCCCTAACCACTACGTGAACTGTAATTGTAATTACCTTTTGTAATTATCCCTAAAATGCATTTGGTTGCTAAGAAACCCCAAAGATAAAGCAATGTCTTCTTCAAAGTATCCTCATCCAGTCTATGTCATATGATACATGCTATCTCATATGCACATATTGGCACACATGAAATATTTTTAGGTACTGAGAAATAACCATAAGACTGCTAAAAGGGTCACAGGCTTGATTAGGTCCTCTACTTCTGCGATCCCAGTGCTTGGCGCTAAACCCGCAACTTCACCTTCACTGCTCATCAATGTTTGTTTATTTTACAGGTGCGGGAGAATCAGGAAAAAGCACAATTGTAAAGCAGATGAAGTAAGTCCAAACGTGTCCAATCTCCTTCATGCTTTTCCAGAGTGTGGACTCGGACTGTCATGACTTTACATCTCCTGTGATCTTTTGTTGACTGCAGTACATCTCTTCCACTCATGTTGTTGTTGATGCCTTTTTTCATTCTTGTTGTAAAGGTCTCCCATTGTCAGCCCCACCCCCCTATTTCCTTAAATTTTTCCTGTTAACATTGAATTTTACATCCCCTCGCATTGCATTGCAAGTCCAAATTAGCATTTTAAGACCATTTTATGGCACATACTGTATGTGTTTATGTTATTTTATAGCATTATGGATAATTTTGCCAGGAAGTTATCTTTGAAAACTTCAAAGGAGAACTTGAAATGTTGATCATATGTTCTCAAATTTTATGCTTAGAAACAGTAACGGCAAAGCAAAACAAATTACACATTTAATATGTTCGTTTTGCATAAGCAAAGTTTATTTTAAGTTTTGGGAAGATGTATGATGCAATTTTTCTCTATTCAAAGATGAAAACTTGCAACATTTAGCTGTTAAGTCTAGTTCTTTTTCTAGGTCTTCCAAAACCATGCTTACTGTACATGCATTTAACTTCATGTATTTTAGGGCAAACACTGGTATTGTTGTCCCCTCTGAACAATAATGATAACTTATACGCATAGATTACATTTGGCCTCATTTTCTGTAGACACGTGTTGTTAGTTAGGCCATTATGTGTGTGCATGCTGAAGATCAATGTATCTAAAGTTTCTTATTTGCCTGATATTCTATTACACTGGAGACAGGAGTGGGATACTGTCTCAAATTGGAAGTCATGTGAAATCTATGATAATATAGAATTAATCATGCAAAGCCCTTCAATCATTATTATTCACAGGCATTTGCACAACATCTAATTGATGCCTATTATATCCGGAAGCTAGAACTTTGAGACCTTTCGATGGATACCTGTTTTGATAAGAATACACTTTGAACTTTGCAAGCTAAAATAATTTTTGTCTGTCTAGTTTTTGGGAATGCTACAGACTTGTTTACATCCAAGAGCAATTTTTTAAATTGTTTCTCAATAGAGTTCTTTGACTGTGGAAGATAAGCCCTTCATTCCTTTAAGCAGTTACAGTATTATTGGCTAAGTTGTAGCTACGCGTACATTTGAATGTTTCCAATCTGAGATGGGACCAGCCTCTCTTCATGAGATCATGAATTATTTAGGGTTTGTGAGAACATTCCTTGTTTGCTCTCCCTGACTTTCAATGAAAGATAAGATATTCTTTCCATGATTTCTTGCTTATTTAAAAGTTTCAGTTGCACCCTTCGGACATTGCACATGTGTTCGTTTAAAAACAAGTTTCATACGGTGTTTCACCATGGGATGGAGGTTGTGGCCATACCCTTTTACGTGAAAGAAAATGATGATTCAGAGTCTTAGATTTAGATCAAATGATTATAACTGTGACCCAAAAATAGCTTCATGAGCAATGATATCATGCCTAGCTTCCAGAAAGCAAATGTTGTGAACACAAACAAGTTATGAGCTGAATGGCTTAGCTGTCTTTTAAAATGTTGTGTTGTCAGTTTAAGCTATAACTAGCCTTTGATAAACCAGTTTCAAAAACGTGGTAATTCATTGATTTCTTGACTCTCTCGTCCTTTTCCACTACATGTTTTAGAAGATGTGAAAAGCCCTAAATTTTCTTAGGAGTATCAACTTGGAATAAGAAGCAGAGGTCAATCATTTGCAAACAATTTATTTCCCCAGACGACTTCAGATCCTTTTCTATGTGAAGTTTTCACAATATGGAAAAGGGTGGCGATTATTTCACTCTGAATGACAAATTTAGGATTCAAAATCTTCTTTCAGCCTGGTTTTTCGGACAGTGATCATTGCTTAAAGTGACCATGCTGCATCTTTAGAGATAGTCCAGCCTTTCAACTAAACAATCAAACTAAACATTTGTCAATAGCTCTCAATTTCAAAGAGCTAGATATGATCTAACTCATGAAGTTATTTTGGGTCAATATGGTAGACTATTGCAATCATCTAGGGTCCATCAGGCCATGGGTACGTACTTGTTAACTTACGTGGTAAAATGTTTAGTTCTTTTTTTAGAATAATTCATGACAATGGATTCACTGAAGAAGACTATAGGAGATACAGACCTGTCATTTTCAGCAATGCTATTATGTCACTTATTGCAATACTCCGTGCTATGGAAAAGTTACACATACCATTTGGTGAAGAAAAGAGAATCGTAAGTCCACCTTAGATGTTATTGTATCTTCTATTGATTTTGCTTGCTATTTCAAGGAATTCTTCACTTCCCATAGGGGTTTGAGACAGCACAGCTTAAGAGATAACTGCAGCAAACTCGAACGCAGTACTGAAAAAATGTCTGGCTTCCTGCGAAGCTGAAAGGAACGTATCTGGCTTCTTGCTATTTGCATCAATGTTTCCAAAATTTTCTAAACAAAGATTGTCTTCTTTCTGCTATCCCCAGTTTTCCTTTAATGACTTTTCTTTCCACATCCTTTGTTGCAAACCAAACAGTTTTTCAGTCCCTTTCCTCTCTCCGTCTCTCATTTTCTTAATGATTTGGAATTTTATTTCCTTATAAGATTTTCTTTCTTCTTGTGAGGTTTCTTTGCCACTTCATGTATGCTTTCCACCATTGCTCGAACATCTCGTTAACTGCTGGGTGCATCATAAAAAAAGCCCCGTTGGAATGGCTGCCATTAATATTGGCAAATATATTGTGTATTTTGTATGGAAACCCAGCCCCATTTTAACCACGTAACTACCCTCTATCCTCTTCCTTAAGGCCTTCTTCCACTGCAGTAGCTTTGGTCGGTGACCAGCGCGTTTATCAAGTGCCCATGCTCTCTAACAACAGAGCATGCGCCCTAGACAAACGTGCTGGTTGCCGACCAAAACTACTGCACGTGGAGGGCAGCCTTTGCAGTACAGGCCATGTGCACATTAATATGGTATCCCTGCCTGACAATTCTTGTTTAGAAACATATACAGTCTTTCATATGGCTCAAGAATTCTTATCATGATGTAAAGAATCTTTGTCATGTTAATGTGCGCAAGGCTTCTTGTACGTTAATCAAGTAAAGGTGTTGCAGTTTAAACATTCACATAACAAGAACAGATTTTGTAAGATAATAGCACGAGTTGCTTCGTTGCCACCTGAATTGAAAGCGATTTGCGATCGCAGACAAAGGAAATTCCCTCAACCGGTAATTCAAAACAAACAAAGCTGCAGAAGTTTCTCGGAGACCCAGGCAGCTAGCTCAGTTGTTGCGCATTCCAGAAGTCGTTTTCAAGAGCAAATATGAGCATTGATCAAAAGAAGAAGGATATATCTACACATCTACCTCGGGGATTTTATTTCTTTGGTTCAAAAGCCGATTGGGAGGCGATTCAATTCCCTTATTTTTTAGGTGTTATTTAAATACTTACTGCTCAGCTTCTGAGCCAAATGAATAAAATGCCCGAGGTAGATGTGTAGATATATTCTTCTTCTTTTGATATATGCTCATGTTTGCTCTTAAAAACAATTTCTGGAATGCACAAAGATGGCGCTAGCTACCTGGGTTTCAGACAAACTTTCGCGCCTTTGTACTTTTAATTACTGGTTAAGGGAACTGCCTTTGTCTGCGATCGCAAATCGCTTTGAATTCAGGTGTCAATAAAAGCTATTGTGTTACAAAATCTGTCCTTATTTGTTAACATGTTTATCAACAAAAGATCTTAACATTTCTACTCACAACACGTTCGCTTTGTATGAATTTTAATCAGAGACAATAGGCGCTTGGCTACGACATTCTCATATCGTCTAGCACGTGGTAAAAGCACCGTTTTTGACAAAAGCAACATGTTTAGCTTATTACAAACAGTTCATCCGTTAACTTTGAGTTCATTTTAATAAGATGAAAATCCATAACAGGGAAGTTGACTGTAAATTCCCCCACTCTTGAGGTTTATCCTCGAATAGATAACTGTTTGCTGTTCGTATTATGTTGATTTATTGTAAAATTATTATCAGGAAACTGGTTGTGTGCTGGGTATGTAAGGATAACGTATCCACGCTTGACAAAATATCAGATATCATTAACTCGGCCAATTTCGAAGGATGATATTTATTTGTCTGTGTGGGCATTTGGTATGTTATTTGTCCTCGTTTGTTTTATCAAACATTGCGCACCAAGCAAAAGATCTTGAACTGCCGAATTCAATTTCACAAGGAATTGNTTTTTTTTTAATTACTGGTTAAGGGAACTGCCTTTGTCTGCGATCGCAAATCGCTTTGAATTCAGGTGTAAACAAAAACTATTGTCTTACAAAATCTGTCCTTATTTGTTAACATGTTTATCAACAAAAGATCTTAACATTTCTACTCACAACACGTTCGCTTTGTATGAATTTTAATGAGACAATAGGCGCTTGGCTACGACATTCTCATATCGTCTAGCACGTGGTAAAAGCACCGTTTTTGACAAAAGCAACATGTTTAGCTTATTACAAACAGTTCATCCGTTAACTTTGAGTTCATTTTAATAAGATGAAAATCCATAGCAGGGAAGTTGACTGTAAATTCCCCCACTCTTGAGGTTTATCCTCGAATAGATAACTGTTTGCTGTTCGTATTATTTTGATTTATTGTAAAACTATTATCAGGAAACTGGTTGTGTGCTGGGTATGTAAGGATAACGTATCCACGCTTGACAAAACATCAGATATCATTAACTCGGCCTATTTTGAAGGATAATATTTGTTTTTCTGTGTGGGCATTTGGTATGTTATTTTTCCTCGTTTGTTTTATCAAACATTGCGCACCAGTCAAAAGATCTTGAACTGCGAAATTTAATTTCACAAAGAATTGGAGTTTTGAGCTCAATTAAGGGGGTTTTGCCCCTTCGGAATCCTAGCAACTTTTCCGTTTCAAATTGTACAGGTATCTATTTTATGCCATCTCAAAGTTAATTTCCTCCTGATTTCAATGCCGAAAACCGCTTATTCTGTCAATTCCAACGATCTAAGTCATATTATTATTATTATTATTATTATTATTATTATTATTATTATTATTATTATTATAACATTCTTTAAAGTTGGTTGTTAAAAATAGCTCTTCTTCAAGAACTAATAAAAACCAACTATTTACAAAACAAAATAAATTACAGTTCATGATAAGAAACCAAAATACCCTAAAATACCCTATTTACAAATTTTGCAACGGCAGGTTTCTCCAATCCAATTTTTTCATGCATGACTTGAAAGAACAGACGGAGGCGGCAATTTTTGTATCATTAGGCAGGGAATTCCATAATATACTATACAGACAGACTTTTAACGCAGGCGGTAGGGTAGAATGTTTGGTACCGGGTGTCCCAAAGAAAAGTACCCCCGTTTGAAAAATCACTCAAATTGAGTTACATAGTAGCCTGCGTGCAGACTCCACTGATTTCTTTTCAGAGAGACAGAGAGGTTTCTCCTCCAGAGGGGAAACCTCTCTGAAAAGAAATCAGTAGAGTCTGCACGCAGGCTAGTTACATAGCCGATCTTCGAATTTCTTTTTGGCAAGATTATACATTTGCAACGTCACCAAATTGTTAAGTCGTAAACAAGAAAACTACTGAGTTTTGTTTCCACCAAATTGCGGACCTGTGTAACAAAGGATTACGCGAAAATTTGCCAATTCAAAGCGGCAAATTGTTCAAACTTTTAACAAGAAAATTGATCAGAATCAGACGTGTAAACCTATTTTTAAAGAGAACACACAACAGTTTAAAACAACAGAGGGTTATTTTGCGTCATATTCCAACGTTTATTCAAATGACAGATGTCTTTCGTGTGACATAACATTTCCAGTAAACAACAAGCAAAGGACAGTTGTTTTCGAGATTGCAACATTGAAATTCGATTACTCCTGGAAGTTTGGAAATTGCGTCTGATCTGTTTCAGATTGTGATGAATAACATCGAGGCGGCATAAGTTTGGATATATCGTTCTTCTTTCGATATAGATTTGTGTCATATCTTAATAGCCTCGTTACGCTTGCACACCGACTTAGCTAGCCACCTTTTCGTCTCAGGCTATATTTGCGATTGGTTTTGTTTACATTCAGGGGTTGTCTACTGGACCATTGAGATCTCTTTGTTTCCAATCACTAATTGCTTTGAAATTGCACACCAATCATAATTAACGGATTTTACTGTTACAATACCTGCCCGTGTTAAGAGCAAACACGAGTTTAGAGAACGCAGGGTCAAATTTTGACGTTTATGCAAATGTTAAGTGTTAAATATTAAGTAGCCTGTGAACGGCAGTTCCCCTGCCTTTTTCAATTTTTTTCGGAATTTTTTCAATTTTTTTCGGCCGTTCACAGGCTAAATATTAAGTGTTAAGAGCAAACATTAGTTTAGAAAAAACAGAGTCAAATTTTGACGTTTATGCAAAGGACATACGTCTTGTAAACATCACAGAGCAGATGTTGTTCAAACTTGTTCAAACTGCAACAAAGAATTCTCGAGAGAATTCCGATGACTATTGAAAATCTGGGAATCAACAACAAGTCTACCGGGTGACCCAAAGAAGTGAATCGAGAAAATTTGTTGCACAAAATATAGTAATCAACCGAAAGCAGTGATTTGAAATTTTGTTGGTAGTGAAATAGCTAGGCTAAATTGCTACTGCATTTTGTTACTTTTATTTTGATCACAAACTAGCGAAAACCATTCACATTTGCAAGTTAAACAAAGTTAAACTAAACCAGGTTGTCTAATGGAGTCCTCTAATTGGTCAATCCACAAATCGAGCGAATTTGATTGGTTGAAATTTTATCTGGTGTAGATTTTTTTTTTTTCTATCAAGATTAAAAACTACAATATTTATACTTACATTACACTGTACCATCCATAGTGAAGAAAGACATAAAGTCACCGGGTCTTCACTATGGATGGTACTTACAATTCAAATTAATTTTCAATACACAAAACAAAGAACAAAAACGACAAAATTAAAGATACGTTACACAAAACAGACAACAAAACAACAAAGCTAAGGCAGATTACTGGTTAAAAAGGAAGATTTGAACTTTTAAAACTCGTAGGAAAACGAGAAAAAACAAATTTCAGTGTTTGTTCTGGTAATCTACCTCAGCAATGTGGGACGACAAAGAAAGGAAAGGAGAACACAACATAAAACTAATAGGGAACTGCTGTTGCTAATATGGCATCGCTAGATCAATCAAATCGGCCAGAATTTTTGAGAAATGAGATCGTCGCATCCAGTATTACTCTATTTTCAATAGTACCTAAGGATGGATTTCCAAACAAAAGTCGATCACAAAGAGTATCATCATCTATATTATTGATACTGGCGATATCTAGTCCAGGGACATCAGAGAGCTGGTGTAGATAAAAGTGGTTTAACTTGGTCAGTGTGAATACGGTAATAGCGAGTGCAGGTAGTAAGTAATAACAACGTTTATACAGGATAACCTCTTCAACATACCCACTTAAAAATGTTCCCGCGAAAAGATCTGTGATCTTCTGCAACAAGTTGAAATGGTTCTTATGTGCAGTATAAGGTGCTTACTGGGCCAAAATTCACTTTGATATAACAAATCAGGCGTCAATCGAAAGATTTTGAAGAATGTAATTTGAATTTTAAGCAGAATTTTTATCCGTTTTCAATTTGCTTCTTCTTATAATCGTTAATTTTCTGTTTTAGGCTGACGCTCGGATGGTATTCGAAACAGCCATGCGCGGAGAAGATACTTTACAATTTTCACCAGAGCTATTAGAAAGTATGAAGAGACTGTGGGTCGATAAAGGCGTTCGAGAATGTTTTTGTCGATCTAGAGAATATCAACTCAATGACTCGACAAAATAGTAAGTTTAGTTACCTTTTCTTGAAGCATCAGCAGACTTGTCATTTTTGAATGTTGTTTATACCGAGTGAGTCAATAAAAAGGCCTGGCATTTGAAAAAATGCTGCTCCCTCAATATCAAAGTAATAATATTGAAACCTGTCTTGTTTTATTCCCGATATGTCCAATTTAACACGCCATTGTTTCGTTTCGCTTTGCTTGCTTTGGATGGCACACATCAGATTACCAAATGAGATTTCATCTTTTAACTCAGGTCATGAACTTTGATTGCTGACATCCTGCTCTTTCGTTTCTTAACAGCTATTTGGATTCTTTAGAAAGACTTGGTTCCCCGTCGTATCGACCAACTGAACAGGACATTCTCAGGACTCGTGTAAAAACTATTGGAATTGTCGAAATACAGTTCACTTTTCGAAAACTTCACTTTCGGTAAGTACATTTTCAGTGCGCGAAGAGTCATCTTCAGGACCATTCACCTTTCAAAATGATTTGAACTTATGGTTACTTTCCTGAAAGGACCCGATCGTTCGAAAAATTCAACTCCATCTTGTAAATCAGTTTAGCTTATAAACCATCTATTTCCCATCTTTAAAGGGAATCGACATAGTTAAAGCTGGCCCGGGCTAAGTTAAAAATATAATCTATTGTATTCAACAACTTTGTCGCCTGCCGTTTCATTGTGTGGCAAAGGAAACAATGGGTTCGTGGGCGTTTATTCAGCCTATTTATAGCAGCTTGTCGATATAGCTATGTCTATTCCCTTTAACCAAACTTTTTACTTAAATTATTCGGCTTCAGATAAGTCTTTCAGCAACTGTCCATTCCTTTTATATTGACTTAAATTTGACTTGAAATTTATTTTTTTATGACAAACTTGAATTTGACTTGAATTTTTACAGGGGTGTGCCCACCAAAGAATTCTTTATAGCCGGCTCTGGTATGTTCTCCTCCAGATGATAGCCAACTCTAGAAAAAATCAGTGAAAAGTGTACTCCAGAACATAAAGATTAGACTGAGCAACAACCGCTCTAACAAAATATTCTTTTGGGAATATTTTTACAATCCGCTCTAGACAATCGGTGCTAGAAAAATGAGGTGAAAACGATACTCTGAAAAACGGCACATTCCAGTCGGACAAATATACCCCCTGTACCCCCTGGGCTGAAGCTTGACTGATTGTAGTTTTTTTATTGTCCTAATTATCCAATCAATGCCACGACAGTGTTCCTTTCAGACAACAGACAAAATCTGCCGAAAGGTGGTTTACACCCTTTTGAACAAGTCAAGTGATCAATCTCTTGATAATGCAACTTCAGAATTCTTTGCGATATTTCATGCCATGAAAACTTATGCCAGGAATGCAAAAAGGAGTATAAAGTAGTACTAAAACTTCAAGATTATGGTCACTTGACTTGAATTAGGTTAAACAGACCTTAGCCAATTTTGTCTTCTTTTTTTTCTATCAAGATTAAAAAAACTACAATATTTATACTTACATTACACTGTACCATCCATAGTGAAGAAAAACATAAAGTCACCGTGTCTTCACTATGGATGGTACTTACAATTCAAATTAATTTTCAATACACAAAACAAAGAACAAAAACGACAAAATTAAAGATACATTACACAAAACAGACAACAAAACAACACAGCTAAGGCAGATTACTGGTTAAAAAGGAAGATTTGAACTTTTAAACTTGTAGGTGTAAAACGAGAAAAACAAATTTCATTGTTTGTTCCCGGTAATCTACCTCAGCAATGTGGAACGACAAAGAAAGAAAAGGAGAACACAACACAATTTTGTCGTTCAGTGTGAAACAATGGTATCAAACTAATGATCCTTGATGTTCTTTCAGCTTACTCGATGTTGGTGGTCAAAGAACAGAGAGGCGAAAATGGATTCATTGCTTCGAAGATGTGACTGCTATTATTTTCTGTGCTGCCCTTAGTTGTTATGATCTCAAATTGGCTGAAGATGAATCTACGGTGAGTGCTTATTTTGTCTCAAATATACAAGTAAAGGTAAATTTTTAAGCTGAACTTATGATTTCGTACCTAGACCTTTTAGTCCGGACCGGATCTAGACTGACTACGTAAGTCCCTTGTATCTCTGAAGTTAATTGCTAAACAGAGACTCTTAATTTAAACAAGGAAACAGATTACCCTTTTTAGGCAATTTGGCATTATTTTTCTTGTTCTTTTACACAGAAAATGAAATAATGCGGAATGAGTAAAGCAAGTAAATTAAAGAGTAATTAGAATCATTTTAATTTCATTTTTTGACGTTTGATTTAATAATTCCGTTTGATGATTTATCAAGCCAAGCCACTACTTTAGTGGTCGATTTCAAAGTACCTTAGTCCCTTCAAATTTCGCCTGCCTTTAATTTTCACCCCGGAGGGGGGTGAAAGTTAAAGGGGGCGAATTGCGGAAATATTTTGGGGGGCGAAAATTAGAGGGAGTGAAAATTAAAGGAAGCGAAAAATCTATTTTCTATAAAAAAAACTTTAGTTTTGATTGTAATACAAAATACAAGACATGCATTATAACAATGATATTGTCCTCCCCTTTGTCTAAAGGGTGATTTTGTTGTTCTAGTTCCACCGCGTTCTCTTCCTCGGGGCCATATCCATCCAAATTACGCCATATCAATCCAAACCAGGGGGAGGCGAAAATTAAAGGGAGCAAAACTCCTGCGAAACTTTTGCAAAAGGGGGGCGAAAATTTTAGGGGGCCAAAATTGACGGCAGGCGAAATTTGAAAGGACTAAGGTATAAACCTGTCCTTGCTCAGTGAGAATGATTTACTTCATGTATGCCATATAAGAAATATGTCATGAATTGTATCTGCTTTGCTAGCTTAAACAGTCATCCAAGGTAATCGGCACCCGTAAATATGTTCATGAATATCGGTGACAGTTTATGAAATTCAAGTTAGTTTATGGAAAGATCTTTATTGATGCATAACCAAACAGCATCATATACAGTAAACACCCGTGTATAGGAACCTACAACAATTTTGGAAGTCAGCCTGGATTCTCGTAGAATGAATGTATCGGATTGCTTCTTATAAAGCAATTGACAATTAGACAATTTCACTGTGCAGATTCTTAATCTACTATATTCGTATGTATGGGTGTTTACTGTATTACATGAGTGCTCTATTTCTCTTGCTTTTAAGCTTCTCTGCTTGCTTCTGCCTGTTAACGTTTAAAGTTACACAAACCTCTACTGTTTTACAGCCAACCCTGTTCTGTTTCTGCTATAGCCATTCCATCGATATATGCTTACTGATATTTTTATTCCCGGTATATTCCTATTTATGATTAGCTAAAAATGTTTTTATTTCCATCTAGAATCGCATGATAGAAAGCCTAAAGCTGTTTGATTCAATCGTCAACAATGAATGGTTCACAGATACATCAGTCATACTTTTCTTGAATAAAAAGGATCTTTTTGAAGAGAAAATACCCTTTTCACCTCTTACTCTTTGTTTCCCTGATTATTCAGGTAAGTCATAGCACCTTTCTTGTTTTACAATAATTCGAATAATAAAGTATGTATGCGAAAATAATACCGATGATTGCAATTGTTCAGGTACAGTTTCAGTTTCAGTTCATATTTTAAATTCCACTACATACAATTTCATAATTAACAATACCAACAAATAACTAAACTACAAAGAAATAAGACAATATTACAGAGAATTAATACATTGATACGGAAAATAAATACAATATACAAATACAGAGAAACGAGATAAATTGTATGGAGGGAATTACTTAAAGGAGGAGCTCTCTCAATAGGTAAACTAATCGAGGAGAGAGCCCCCCCCTAATTTCAGAATCTCAGCAGGGCATGAAAAAATCTTTCTCTTCCTGCGACCAGACAAAAAATCATGCTGGTACTTCCTGCAAGCTAGATCAGTTAAAATATCCAGCTTTCTTAAAGAGAGATCAGGTTCCAATGATGGGCAGAAAACATGTAACCGGTCTTTATGTAAATGCGAGTGAAAGATCGTAGGAAGTACATTTGGAGGAAGTTTGGGGCTGTTGAAGTTGAAACCCATGAACAAAATAATCTATGATTTCTGAACGGCACGAGGGAAATCAAGTTCTGCTTTTATCTCGTATTTTTTTATGCAATATCCATAAAAATTGTACATGAGATCCAATCTATGCCAGGCAACGTCCTTGATTTTATATGTTATTTTCTCTATAAAACAACGATAAAATAGAACATGATACAAGAAGAGATATTTTGAGAAATTTCCTGCAAGACAATGTGACGTGAAAATTTCCTGCGACCCCCCAGTCACATGGTCGGGTGGGATTTTATGCTCTGATCTCAGGTAACAATATGAAAGTTAACAGTTGGATTTGGTCCCAAAATTTTCAAAGCGTGCTTCAAAGTTTCCATTTCTAATTCCTTTTTTTTTTCTTTCAGGTCCAATGATGTTCGACCCGGCAAGCTCGTTTGTAAAGCAGAAATTCTTAGAAAAAAATAACAACGAAAACAAGGAAGTATATGTACATTTGACGTGTGCAACTGACACTCAAAATATCGACTTTGTTTTCAAGGCAGTAACAAACACGATCATTCAAGCGAACTTGAAAAAGTCTGGCCTAACGTGAGTTTTGTTATCTTGAATTTGTATACCTGACGGCAGATCCTGAGCTGTTCGTTATTTCGCAACAGCCAGTCGGAACTGAATGATTTGAATCGTACCGGC
>REGL01000316.1:20242-42856 GCA_004194395.1 Aurelia aurita complex sp. Pacific
AGACAAAGGAAATTCTCTCAACCAGTAATTCAAAACAAACAAAGCCGCAAAAGTTTCCCCAAAACTGGTAGGGCAAACTCTCGCCTTGTGCAAGCGAAAGATGGTTTTTAAGGGAAGTTATGTGCTTATAGCGAAAGAAGAAGGGAAAATCTAAAGTTCTGTCGCTTAGATTATATTTATTTGATTCAGGAGCCGAGCAGAAGGCATTGTAATTCTTGCTTCTTTAGGGCTTAAAATGAAACGATTACAAAACAGCTCCTATATCAAATAGACATAATCTAAGCGACAGAACTTTAGATTTACCCTTCTTCTTTCGCTATAAGCACATAACTTCCCTTAAAAACCATGTTTCGCTTGCACAAGGCGAGAGTTTGCCCTACCAGTTTTGGGGAAACTTTTGCGGCTTTGTTTGTTTTGAATTACTGGTTGAGAGAATTTCCTTTGTCTGCAGGCGCTAATCGCTTTGGATTGAGGTGTCAGTCAAACGCAACTGTTGCTATTGTGTTACAAAATCTGCTCTTGTTGCTTGGAATAGTTTATTCATGTCAAGTTTAGAATTCCAAAATCCTGCGTATAGTTGATGCCAGATAAGGTTTGCGATAACGCAAAATTGTTAATGGAGAACTGTGACATTTTCAAATTCACTAACTTTCACACTTTGTTTGGGATATGCTTTTGGTTTAACTGGTTTACACTGCTTCAATTCTATAGTTGAGAGGGAAGTTTTGCTTTTTGTATTGGATGCCACTCATATCCGCAGAGATTTTAACTTTTCCATAATATTTCCATAACAAATATTGATTTTGTTTGCCTAAATATTTGCATGCAGGTTGTCGCAAAAGATTGTGCCCCGTTTGTGCGGCTGCTGTGGAGGAGCCGTAACTTCCTTTGTCTTCTCTTTGTTACAGTTGCATAGGATACGCTTCTCCTTAGGCCCACTTTAAACATCGTTTTTTGCCATATCGAATTTAATAGATTCTGCTAAAAACTTCCAAGTGTCATTTAAATTCGACATAAAAATGATGTTTAAATCACCTACCTTAGGCCCAGTTTAAACATCGTTTTTTTTTGCCATATCGAATTTAATAGATTCTGCTAAAAACTTCCAAGTGTCATTTAAATTCGACTAAAAACAATGTTTAAATCACCTGCCGTTTTGAATAGATCAAATGGCAGGAGTTCACCAGCCCTGTCGTATCAAACGGCAGAAAAACGACTTGATCTAAACATCATATTTCTGCCGCATTTGATTAATCAATTATCAAGTTGACTCAAACAAGGTCTCAAACTCTGCGTTAAAACCCATCGTATGCAGCTGTAACAAACATGAGGCAATTGAAGTAACAGCTCCTCTGTAGCAGTGGTACAAAAGTGGCACAATTTGTGGGACAGCCTGCAGACCTCTTCATACAGCCTACAAATGCATCAATCCAAGTATTAATACAACATATAAATGCACCAGTCTAAGTAATATATGCTTCGTGTCAGATAACTAAACAAAGATTATTTGAACTGTTTCGTTTGCTAGGCTTACTGCAAGAATCCTTGCTTTCTCTGTATTTGCCCATAATAAATCAAAGCACCAATTTCTGTCCGATTAAATTAGAATCATTCTCACGGTAGATTTTAGGTGAAAATAAAAAGAAACTAAAAGGTTTTCGATGAGTAATTTTGCGTTGTTGCAAATCTCACCTGACATCTGATTTGAGACCAACTTCTCTCGTGATTTTGAGCAGAGAAAGTTTTGGAAAATTTGATTTTACGAAAAACTTTGGTTGCAGAATCCGTGTAAAGGGGCTCTTGAATCTCGATCAAAATGCAAAGAATTTTTTCATTTTCTCACACACAAAATTTTTTGAGCAGACTTGGTGATATGACTTGAATAGACCTTTTAGCTATTCTAAAACAATGTTCTAATCGAATGATATCTTATACATTTTGTAGAATTTTTCGAATGTGAACAACAACGCCACTCAATCGAACGTTGCATACAAATTGTGTAGAAATATCGCTCGATCCAGGCTCCTTTTTCAGAATAGCTAAAGGTCTATTGACTGAAAGCAAGGGTCCTTGCTGTAAATTTAACCTTTTGCATGTAAATTGATATTTACGATAAGAGAGGCAAGATATTTTATGTAAAGACCTTCAGATTCGTCGATGCTCATAGTGCGTAGTTGACCATTCTGTTTGAATATTATGATTAGCCAGCACTTGAGAGCTTTAGAACGAATGTAGAAAAGCAGGATAGATGTGGAGTGTGTGTATCAACTTTAGATATAGAACGATATTATAAATGTTATCTGATTAGGCCTGGTTACCAGATGATCGCAAGTGTCGCACAAATTTGAGACCAGCAGTTCTCAGCGATCCTCGCGTCATGTCGTTTCTATTTATAGCAATAATCGCACATTTTTTAAACCTTCAAATTTCAAATTTTTGATTCTGGTTGTAGAGGAGAGGCACAGTTATTGAAAGAGAGGCCCAATCGCTCAAATTCGACCGTTAAAATATTTCCAGACGCAAGGATCGCTACTCTCGCTGAAATATAAGTGTTCCTATCTCGAAGGCAAGGATCGCTGGCAACCCAACGAATGCTACTAAACTGCACGGACAGTTTCCATTTTAACACAACGATAGGTGGTCACAAATCTGTACGATCTTTGCGTCACAAGCAGCGATGCTTGCGATCATATGGAAACCAAGTTGAAAAACTATAGAGCTGTAGGACAAACATGGGTTGCAAGAACAATCCATGCTTGCTCAGCTCTTCGTAGAGGGAGGATGAATTTGAAAAGGGCCTACGCACAAACTCCAATTCGATTCTAACGATTATGTCTTGATAAAAACATTTACCCTTGTAAGCATTAAACGACAAAAGATGTTACTCGTTTATGGTATAGGAGCAAATCGTTTGACCTCGATTTGTGCTATGTGCAATTTTCATTTCATTACTGGTCTTTAAAGTAGAAAGGGATTTGTCTCTCTTAGTCAAACTCGTGTATTAGAACTGGGGCAAAATAATGGATTGGTTAGGAGTGCATTTAGCAATAGAGCTGTCTATGGTCTGTCTCAAAAGTCTTGTCAGATGAAATTTGAAATCGAAGAAAATTGAAAATCTTCTTCTGTCAACTGTGTAGCTTTTTTCCATTGCGTGACTAGGATTTAAGGTCCCATTACAGTTTTAAAAGGCTTGCTTTAACTCCATTTATTTTTAAATACATTTTGACACTTTGGCTCTAACATATCATCATCATCATCATCATCATCATCATCATCATACCATCTATTTATTTACAGGAAGCGAACGAAATTGTAATAGTTCCAATTGCAGCTAATTTAAGCATTGGTCTTCGACTTGGATCTGATAAGGAAAGATTGATCGCTAAACTTTCGGCAGAAGCTTTTCATTCACAAGACTTTTAAGATTGACTAAATAGCTGTTAGTTTCTCATTTTTCAACTTGACTTGTCTTGAACATTATTTCTGGTGCTTTTTTTTAAACTAACTAACTCTGTATCATAATGAATGAATTTTATGTAAATCAAGAAATTGTATCAACGAATCTTACTTTCAGAATTAAATAGGACTAATTTTGTTACGAGGCCCGTCTGCTTAGTTTCACATTAGGCCTGGTTTCTGTACAGCCGTAATACAGCCGTATCTACTGTAGATCTTTGCTAAATGGATAAATGGCTAAATATTTGCAGTGGTAAAACTAGCAACGATGACAAAGCGTTTCATGTGATCAGTGTCATTTCACTTGAATGTTCAACCTCGTTCCCAGGCCCATCATTGTCTTCCTTAGGTCAAGCTGGCCCTAGGAACCAGGTTGTTGAACGTTAGCCAATCATGTGCCATGCAAAACCACGAGTCAGCGGATTCTTCATGTTTGGTATGCGCAATCTTTTTAACGTGACTCAATGCCTTTCAACAGAGAGTGCTGTCTTTACGACTAAATAGAAGCCAGGTCTCCGTCTTCCTTGATAGGTCTTTGGTCAATTATTGGCAGAGGCCTATTAAAGATAACCTGCTTATGACCCTAGTGAATTTAACTTGTGTAGCCATTTATAGAAATTCTTACTATCGTGTTAATGTTTCCTCGACAGTTAATTTGGCATCCGCTCGTCTGCTGGAATAGCCGATCAACTTTTCTCCGTCTTTTCTTTTTGGACCAAATTCATGCAAAGCATAGGCTCAAAATCTTTGAAATGGTCGATGTAACATTCTTTGATTTGAATTGCTTGAAAAAACCTTTGCTACTTTGCTATAGGACTGCTATAGTTCTACGATTGGACTTTTCAGAAATCTTCTATTTTGTTAGAGTTAGAGGGTTGTTGTTCTTTTTGGGTTGTTGTTCTTTTTTTTAATCCAAGAGAAATTTTGCGTTGAGGAGACGTAGCATCGTTGTCAAGAAAACCAGTGTTTATGAATGTCTACAATATCATCTGTGCTACGATTTAGAAATTCGATGACGTCACATCCTCAAATGAGTGGAAAAGATGATAGAATTCGCTGTAATTTCGAAGAATAATGAAGATTTCTGTCCAGTCCAACGGTAGAATTATAGCGAAGTAGCTAAAGTTTCTGCCATATTAATGAGTGTATACGCAGCTGTACTTACATTAGCCTGCGTGCAGACCCATTGTCCAAAGGAGGAAAGTTTCTCCTCCTTACTCCTTGGACAATGGGTCTGCACGCAGGCTATACTTAAGTGGACACATTACCTTTGATTCAAAGAAATAGATCATAGAATTTTACGCCAACCTTTTACAGATTTGGCACTCATGCTTTTTAGACAAAGAGCTTTATGAGTCAAGACCCAAAATGTGCGACAAACCTTTTATTAAAAATATGTTCGTTGCGTGTGGTACTATGTAATTGAAGAGTAATAAATTATATAAATGATTTAAGTACCAAAAATAGCTTAGATGTTTATGGTGTTTTAAACATCTAAGCTTTTTTTGGTACTTAAATCATTTATATAATTTATTACTGTTCAAACCTTTTATTAGACTGCTTTGTTTGCCCAGTCTTGCTTCAGGATCTCTTCGGAGATCTATTTTGCTTTTACAAGATCAAATTTACGGATCGAAGAATTTTGTGCAAACTTTTTTATGAAGAGTAACAGAAGTGGTGAGAAATTTTTACCACGATTTGCATTGCGGGATAAATTGACCAATCAAATAAACCGAACTATCTTTCAAACGCAAAGAATCGTGGAATGGCTCTGAATAAAGTTATGTTTCAAACTTTTTTGCTATCATTTCATGCAGTACAGGGTTCTAACGAAAATTTGTCAATTAAAAATTTTCAGAGTGCATATTTGATAGACTGATTACGATTGAGTCCTAGTAATCGCTACCACCCACCCACCCTACTCGCTCGTACTAGTATGAGCGAGTAGGGTGGGTGGGTGGTAGCGATTACTAGGACTCAATCGTAATCAGTCTACATATTTGAAAGTGCAAACAATTTCTTTGAGTTCAGGTTGTTTATTGTTGTTGTTGCTAACGCGCCTGCGCATAACTGTATCCAAGGCAAGGAAAACTAAAGGCCAAAGAAAAGAGGTTGACTTCACTCACATCGCAGAAAAAGCAAAATAAAACCCTTGAATCATGGTTTGTATGCCAAACTTTTATCTTGATAGGTTCCTTAACGATCGCAACACCTGCACTGTGGTGTTTCGCATTTGTGACGGATTTAACTGACTGAAAAAGAGGCACTGGAAAATCGCACTATATTTAGGCCCATTCTTTTGGCCAAGGAGTTTTGAAAAGGGATGAACTGGCCTACAAAAAGCAAGAATGCAAATTAATCATGTGATCCATAGCATAGCAAAATAGCATAGCAACAAGCAATAAAATAACAGAAAATAATGCATTGCTGCTTTGGCAAAGCAAAATCAGGAAAAAACGAGTTTTTATCCAACGTGAGAACAATAACAATACAGTTTTTGCAACATGAGATGGTCTACTTTTCGCCCTGTATTCGGTTGAATGAAAATGAAACTTTCAAAAATGTATTATTCTGGAAAGACCAAGGGATTTTTTTGCAGTACGCAAAGTGATTCAATCCACTACGGTTTTAATAGTTGAATGTTTTTGTATTTTATTTCTCAATTTAGTCTGAAGTAGAAGAAACATTGAAGAGGATACAAACACACAAAGGAGTCATTGGTACAATTGTTGTAAACAATGAAGGTATAGTTAACTTTCATTAACTCCAGTTTTTTGTTCCTAGCATGGCTCCACCTATTACAGGAAATGTTTCAGTCAGCTTTTTCAAAACTTCATGTAACCTTATTGCTTGAAAGACATTATTCAACCAATATTTCCTTCAGCCAAAAAAATGCTATCCAAAGTTTCAAGAGCAATACGACAATTCGTCAAAGTTTCCACATTGTGATTCGCCAAAACATCTGTCAAATTAAAATTTCATATTCTGGTGACCAGACAGAGAAAGTAGGACAAATGCTTTCCCATCAATAGGCCATTTAGCTATTTTGCAAAAGGGCCTGGATCGAGCGTTATTTTTGTGCAGCTTTATACTCAAGGTTCGATCAAGTGGCGTTACAGCTTCTATCACTATTGTGCACATTCAAAACTTCTACAAAATGTAGCAAAATGTTGTTTGATCCTGATTCTTTTCAGAATAGCTAGAAGGTCTCTTCTGTTGGTTGAAGGATAATAATGATAATAATAATAATAATATACCATATATATAAAGGATAGGATAACCTTTTCAGTAATTGTTACTGCAATCACTAAGGGTTCTGTTAAGGTGTCTGGTTGAGAGAAGCATTTAAAATGCTTGTGCGTTGTATGCATTTCATTTTCCACATGAAGTCGTATTGGTTTTCCTAGATAATTTTGTACCCAATGTCTAGATACCTTTGAATATAATACATTTAATGCTTCCTTGATTCAGGTATACCAATCAGAACAACATTAGATAATTCAACAACTCTGCAATATGCTGGCTTGATTCATCAATTGACTGCAAAAGCAAGAAGCACAGTGCGTGATATTGATCCTCAGGTATGCAGTTACGATGAAAGAATTTTTTTATTCATATAAAATGTTACAAAAACTTTTCTAATTACTACAGAGCACTACAGGGACAATTACCAAGCGGAGCGAAAGACAATGACTACCCTACAGCCAATACATATTGTAAAACACACAATCTTAAACAAGATGCAACTACACTACGAACAATTAAAACCTCATGGATACTGTACTAGATTCTGTCTAAATTTAGATGTCAGGCCAGGATTGGGATGAAATTAAAGTGTCACAAGCGCAGTATCCATATAAATCATATTCTCTTGGCTATAAACTTGAAGTAAAGCCTATACAAAAGCTATTAGGAATCAAACTTAAAATCATATGGAAAATGGCCAACATGAATATGATGATTTCCAGAAGTACAATTATTTGAATCTAAGGAGACTAAATTTTAGAGTTTTTCATTGTTGCTAAAGTTTGATGTTTTCCATATTTTCAAAGTATTTATATAATGAAATTTTTTCACTTCAGTTTACCCTGCCAGGTTTTTAATGAAGAATGCTGATAAAGGTTCTAGCTCTTCCTTCCCACTTTTTATTTTGTTCAGTATCTTTTTGTGATAGATGCCTGAATTTTTCCATTTCAGAATGACCTTACATTCTTGAGGATAAGATCAAAAAAACATGAGATCATGATTGCACCAGGTAAATTTTTTTCAGAATTATTGTAGTTTTCTTTTTCTTGAAAGAACTTGTACCAAAAGCGTTCAAGAAAGATTAAAATTGTTGAAAAACGATATAATCTTCAGGAAAACCATAGTTTATGAATGTCTATAATATAGTGGTAAACATAAATCTATGTAGCTTTTGTGGTTTGCAATTGAGCAATTTTATGATATAACAAAAATTGTATGAAACCAAGAAGATACCGTAAGTAAAGTACAGTATATATTCCGAAAGTTTGATTTCTGACAGGATTAATTTTTAACTTATTTGTTTTGTACCTGACATATTAATAATTTTATCTTATCATATTGTAAATTATACGATTGTAAATAGTAGGTGTTAATTAGCTCTAGTTTAGATGTTCAATTTTTGGCTTACTTAAGATAGTTATTTGATTGATTGATTGATTGATTGATTGATGTAATTCTGAAAATAACCAAGATATCAAAAATTGCCAATGAACACTTATAACAAAGTACCTGAAGTTCTTTTAAGCCATCATTGCAAATGAAAGACACATCAGCCAATCATGCATTGTATTTTTGAAATATTTGACTCCAATGCTAGCTTGCTGTCTCGTTTCTGTCAGTCATGTGTTTTATCTCTTTTTTCCGAACAATGTTATATGTTACTTTATATACAATTTAGTCATAGCAATTTTTCTTTCCTAAAATGTTGATTTTTTGTTGCAGAAAAAGAGTATATGCTGATTGTCATTCAAAATCCGTGTGCATAGAATCAAATCAACATTGCTCAAAGTACTCACAATGTTCAAGTATTTCGTTTTGAACTTTAGATACTGTAGAACTTATCTTCCATTAATCACCATTAATCACCATTTGTAAATATTCCTCATATCCTTTGAACTATTCATGAAAAGTATGTTTTGCACAATGTATTTGTGTTAAGTTGTTACCTTTAGTGATCAGATCAAAATTCAAAGAAAATGACTAGAATGTTCAATTATGGCTTTACTTCTCTGCATTGTTAACTGACTCTGTAAGACAATGTGTGGTAAGTAACGCAGTGCAGCCAACTGTTGTTAACTACTGGGCCAGGCAACGCAATGATTGGCCCATCAGAAATATTATGGAAATTTGGTGATATTAACTAGGGGGTTTATGACTTGTAGATGGATGGGGCCTGCCACCCGGTTTTCTGAAAGCTGCCCTCTTCTAATTACCTAAACTTGCCTCGGTACCCACTTTTATGATAAATTTTGGCGGAAACTGCCCATTTTAAACCATTTTTTCCGAATTTCAGCGAAACCCTACCCAATGTTTATTGAAAATCTGCCGAAAGAGGACCCTTGTTTAGAGAATTTTGGGCCCAAAAACCTACCCATATGAGCGGAATATACCCGTACCCTGAGCCTGTACCCCCCTCAGTGAGCTTTGTCGAGAAAACCCCTCAAAATTTAAGAATGGTATCGCCAATGGCCAATACATACCAACATTCAGCAATTTACTGATTTCGACAACTTCGCTTGTCAATCAGCAATCTCAATCAGCAATAGACGATTACGCCAAAGATGGCGACGAGGAACTTTTACCAAGATGCATTGCGTTCGAAAAAGAATCTTTAACAATTCTATAGGAATTCGATTAAGGGACGAAGTGCATCTCGGTAAAAAGTTCCTCGCCGGCATCTTTAGCGTAATCGTCTGTTGGAGATTGAAACCATGTGTTAAACCAAAACAGTAATGAAACTTTTACATATTCTCGTCTCATCGACGTATTTCTTTGAGAGAAAATTTGTCCAATAGTGAAAACTGAAAAATCATTTCTAGAAAATTATTGGCTGCGGCCCTGAAAATGAGTAGCCAAACTTTTTTTGCAACAATACATTTTCGTTTCCCGCCAAAATTGGCTACCATCTTGAGAATCTGGAAGCCATATTGTATATTGTTTTGCGAAATGAAATGAAATCGAGACTGCCGTCCATGTTGAAGGAAAGCGAAGCGGTGGAAGGTTTGCACACGAAGCAGAAATGTCGAAGGCTTCTGTGGATAAAGAATGTTTCTTTCGTCGAATTAAAAGACTTTATGAACATTGGAAGGTGAGCTCGGTTTTGCTGTAGGCAGGGATGGATATTTTATGCTAAAGATAATATAAAAGAGTAATAATGATGTCTTGGTTTATTTAGGCCATCCTCCATTTCCATGATCTCAAAAGCCATGATAGCGCCATGCTGAAAGTATCAACCAATCAACCGTTGGATCATAAAATGCATTATTTTGCGAAATAAACCGATACATCTTCGGGGAGGGACAGTTACCTTTCAGATTAAATGGGAAATCATTATTACTAAATTTTTAACAGTATTGCCATTGGCTCAAATTTAAAAATACTTCTTGTATGTATCTTCTTCTTGTGTACTTCTTGTATGTAATATCACTTTCTTTCTTCCTCATCCTAGGAGGACACAGTGTGCAAGGATGTTGATGTCTTTATGAGCATTGTTGGGCAAGATGATGATGTTGTTTACAGCAAATCTACTGCTTTGCAAGTGAGTTGGTTTTTGGATGCAATATCAATATGTTCTTGAAAATGTAGGAAAATGTGTCCTGAGTTTCCCATCCGTGGCCGAGAGCGCGTGGTCAAGAGCGCGTGGCCGAGTGGTTAAGGCGACTGACTCGTAAACCAAAGGTCAGAACGGCCGAGGTTCGAATCCCGCGCTGGACGATTTGGTCGCTGTCCGTAACTCTAGCCCGGGTCGACCAAAGCCATGTGAGGGAAATCTGGTAGCTGCGGCAGGTTGATGGTAAAACATCCGTGGCCCCTGCTGGAAATAAGTCTCTCTCAGACTTTCGCAGGCTAGCCACGTTAAATATGATTACCTACCTACCTATCCAAATTTCAAGATGAATTTTGGATATCAAGACTGCAAATTCTTGTATACCAGGCCAGGGGGAATCTGAGTGCCTATTTTGGGAAGATCTTCAATGCAGAGAATCACAGAAACATAGCCTGCGTGCAGACAATACCTAACTAAGGAAAAGGTATAGTCTGCGCAACGCCGCTCAAATATCGTGTATTGTGTGAGTCAGCATTTCATTTCAATGGCAGTTTGAATGGCCCTTTCTTCTTAGTGTCTGTTCATTGTCTGCAGAAAAAAAAAAAAAAAAAAAAAAAAAAGTAGGGTTGTTAAAATTCCAGAGTATTGTGTTGCTAATGAAGTTTGCCTAGAGAACAAAGTGAAACCTGAGATTTAATCACATGATGACCGTTCTCAAATCTGATTGCTTCCTCGTTTCCCGGGAAAGTGATTTTGTTGGCTGCTACAACAATACGATTTCTTTGTTAGCACTATTGCGAAATAAATGCTGAAGCACGCACTACACAAAAGTGAGCGGTGTTGCGCAGACTATACCTTTTCCTTGGGTATAGTCTGTACGCAGGCTACAGAAACACAGATGCCTGAAACAATACATAATCTTGATGTTTTATTGTGTTCAACAATGAATCCATGACTATTTTGTTCTGTGGTGCACAAATCATTATGCTCAGAAGTATTTGGTGCAGGCAGAGCAACATAAAGATTCACCTTAGATTGTACACTTGATGGGGATACAAACAGGCTAAGTTGTGAGCCTCAAGGAATCCCCCAAAAATTGCTCCAGATCGCATGCGCAATAACGATTTGCTTCACTTGTGTAATATGCAAATAAGTTTGACCGTTGAGAATGAGGGAAGAAATAAAAGCAGTGACAGGCATAACAACTTGAGCTCCACCGTCAATTCGCTCACAACAAAGCTAAAACACATTGTATCAAAACAATAGGGCCAGCACTTCATCTCCCCAACAAGCACATAGGCTTTATTGATAAGTCACTGCAAAAGTTTTTGGAAGTTATAAATGTCATCTTTTATTTGTTTAAATGCAAAGTAGAAACGGGCACTTTCTGCTGAAAACAAAGATAGCAAAACAGTGACTAACATTGTTATTCTACATATTTTCAGCAATGGCTTTTTGGGTATGAGCTTACAGACACGTTGATGGTCATTGCTGAATCAAGCATCAATATCCTGGCCAGCAAGAAGAAGATTGAATTTCTGCAACCACTGAAAGATGCACAAAAGAAAGTTGAAAATGTTCCACCCATCAAATTGTCACTAAGGAATAAAGTATGTTGTCTTCCTTTAAATTTCTAAAATTCTAAAACAGCTCTTGCCTTGCCCTTTACTCTTTTGAAAAATACCTTGGAAATATTTTACTAATGTAAAGAATTTTTTGCGAGACTAAGAAGGCAAGGATTATTGTATCTGAAGTAAGATCTTGAAGGTTTGAAAAATGTATGTGTAAGAGCTTGTCCATGTTTAACTTAGCAAGTTGCTGTATATTTATTTATTTCGTTGTTGAAAGAATTTGCTTTTTCTTGATAAAGGTTTCTCAAGATTTGGCAAAGGTAACAAAGGTGCATGCAAAAACCACAATTCAAAACATTGACTCATTTGGTCGAATAGAGATATTTATACATATTACAATTTTACACGTATTACGCATTATGATGATAACATAAGTTTGAAAGGTATCAGTGTGCCAATTACTTAGGACTTTTTTTGTTTCGTTCCGCAAATTCATTTTAGTACACATCTTACAATTTTGAAATTTTAGCTTATTGCATACACAAGCAGCGTGTCCCAAATAGCTTATCAGAAGATCTAAATTTCTAAGTTGAAATCTCTTCTATTGAAAAATTTTAAAAGCTGGTTAATCTTATTCATGGCTGCTCCCTGGCAATCATTCAAATTGTGCATATGTTTTTGTGACACCTTATATATGACGAGTAATAGTTTGTTATTTTGCATTTGAAGGCTGACAATGATGAGGAGAATTTCAAGAACATCATTGAAACAATAAAATCAAGCAAAGAGGTATATATTTATGTAAACAGAAGAACTTTCTTCATATTTTTTTATATTTATATTGCAAATTAAGAAGTTCTGCTTTCACAGATAAGCATATCCAGCAAATAGATTTACAGCTGGTCATGAATGAAATGAATAGCCCCCAAAACAGTTGTCAAAATTTTATCAACCTTTCTGATCACATAATTAAGTCCCCATTGCTATCATAGATTTTTTTGATATTCCAATAAAAATTTACAATGCAAATTTACTAGGTACACTACTTACAAAATACTTAAATACACTACAAGGATGATGCCAGTAGTTGCAAAATGCTATGACTATTTCATGGCATCACAGAAACTAAGACAACATACATATGAATAATGAAAGGAAAAACAACAAGACATGGGAAAAAACTACATTCTGTCTCAAATTAGACATCAATTGTCAGCGAATAGCAACAGACAAGATGCCTGCCGCAGTTATGGATAATTTTTCGCTATCGCAAATCTCACCTCATATATAATTTGAGACAATCATAGATTTGTTTAAACCTGAGATGAGTCATCATATCAGTATATAGCAAGTCAAAATTATCATATTTTTTAGTTATCAGCAACATACTGTACTTTAACATTTTAGGGCAAGAAAGTTGGAGTTTTTACCAAAGACAATTTTTCTGGAGACTTTGTTCAAAGGTGGACTAAAGCATTCAAAGGTGCTGCTTTGGAAAAGGTGAGCATTAGAATATGGAATATTACTCATTAATCATGGTCTACATCAATAAAGAAAGGAGAAGTTCAAAGTTGTAGAGCTGTCTTAGAGCCAATCAAATTTGCTTAAAAAAAACCATGTTATGATTTATTGTGCAGATGGTGTTATGATCAATATTTTCCTTGCGCCAATCTTAATTTCCTCGGTCAATAGCATGCAGTTATTGCATAAAAAGAAGCCATCACAGAAACTAGAAGTTTTTGTAAATTTCAAACTACTAAATCTGAATTTGTATTGCTTTTTTAGGTTGATGTCAGTGCATCTTTTGCTTACCTCATGAGTCCAAAAGAAGAGGTCGAACTTGGCCATATCAAGGTAAATCTTTTCACATAGTCAGTTGCTTACATGATATTCCATAGATAAGGTATTGTTTGAAAAATTTGTTTTGTTCTTTTTTAATCAACTTCTTTGAATGGTCATGAAAACATTTCCCTTACGAAATGCTATCATTTATGAAAATGCCACAAATAGTTGCTGGCATGTTGAATTGGATTTGAAAATTTATATACTTTTTGTAATTCAGCATCTTGTTTTTCTGCTTTTAGTTCCAAAGCAGACAAACTTTATCTTTGCTTGATTTTACTTTTTTAATTTTCAGAAAGCTGCCCATGTTTCTTCTGAGCTGTTTACACAATATTTCAAGAAGCAAGTGGTTAGCATTGTTGATGCTGATAAGGTGAGTCACAACCATCTTTTTAAGGGCATCTTAAACTAATCCTGAAGATTTTGAATAAAGGTCTCATCATAATTTATTAGCGTACTACAGTGCAGGTGTTTATGGTTTTCCTGCCTAAGAATTTGTGTTTAGAAAAAATCACAGTTCAAGTTCAAGTTCAAGTTTTTCATTTTGAAATTCCAACACACAAATTCCAGCTAACAACAAGTACAAAACTACATTAACAACAACAAATAATATCAAATTATACAAAAAGAGCTAAACAAATTTAAAGGAAGTTTGTAGGTATGGAATTTCTCAAGGAGGAGCTCTCTCAATAGATAAACTAATCGAGGAGAGAGCACCCCCTGTACTAAAAGTCTACTATTTTATGGTAATCGTTTTTAGTTCATTTGATGATTGTAGAAATCTTCAGAGACATTTCAAATTAAACTTGGTATTTTGTGTTACAAAGTTAATTTAACACAAAATTTGTGTTATTTTGTGTGAAATTAAAAAGTTTTATATGGCTCAAGAATTCTTATCATGATGTAAAGAATTCTTCTCATTTTGATGTGCGCAAGGCATTTATTTTAGTAGTTAACATTTTGAATAATAGTCTAATCATGGTTTATTAGCATACTAAGTTCTTTTAAGACCAACCATGAAGAGATTGCCCCAGTCAGTCTTGAAATTTTAATCTTTAAAGTTGGTGCAATACTCCTCTAAGTTGGTGCATTGAACAGTGATTTATCACTATCAAAATATAGCAACCAAAATCTGCAGCAAGCTGATAATTTATAGGGTACTTGACTCAAAAATTTTCAAAACATCATTCTCTTCCCTGTTCAAAATGCAGCAGCTATGATATTACTTTGGCAGAAAGTTTTGATAAGAAATCAGTGAACATGTTGCTTGGATAAATTTGTTTATGATAATTTTCATTTAATTGTAGAAAGTGAAGCATTCAAAACTTGCAGATCAAATTGAGTCAGCCTTGGATTCTAAAAAGTTTTTAGCAGCTGGGATGGATTCAGACCAAGTTCGTTATTTTGTTTCATATCTTTGATCATTGTAACAGAACAGTTGGCATAATATCACAGCCTCGTTCCCAGGGTGTTCTAACGTCATACACTGATCATGAAACCGAAGGAACGCCCTGGTAAACTTTGCGCAAATGCGCCCAGAAAATAGATACATTAGTAGCATTATGGATTTTATGGTTGGCTGCTGTAGGTAACGCTAATTATGTGGCCTCCATTCCAAACAACAAAGCAACATTGTAATGGTTGTTGCTTAGTGACAAGATTTTATTGTTGTAATTTGAATAATTAGGAAGTGTTGAGAATAAATTTATGTTTGCTATTGTTTTCAAATAGCCAAGCAAATTGCAGAAGGGCCTTTTGTATCCCAGAGTAGAGGTAGAGCAACAAATTCACTCTGGGGACGAGATTGATAATATCATATACTTTTGAAATTGTTGCTGTCTTGTCTTTTGAAGTAAAGTACAAAGGAAGAACTTTTTGGCATCTTATGTTTTTTATTCAGCTCTGTCATGCTAGTAAACTTTTTTTACAAGAACAGATCTTAACAAATCGAAGAATTTGAGAGAAAAACTTTACTTTTTGAGAAAGAATTTTTTTCATCAGTGATTTTCTTTGTGTACTTGGGAATTTCTATGTTAGGGAGGCTAGTTCAGCTAAATTGCATGATAAATAGATGTTTCTGGAGGAACTTAGCCTGTATGCATATGAAATAAAAGGCGAAAGGAACTATGCTTGACTGAGATATTGTTTTGCAGGTTGAAATGTGCTACACACCTATCATACAAAGTGGTGGGAAATTTAGTTTGAAATTTAGTGCTGTAAGGTATGTCATTTTGCCTTGTCTTGTTCATTTATTTTCATTCGATATTTACATGGCTAAACAATCTATACAATGTATACAAAGTTAACTAATCTAAATCAAATGAAATAAAAATGTATAAGAAACTTAATGTTGAATAAAATTAAAACTACTACAGGCACTACATTTACATTCTGGGCAAAATTTACTACTCTTTTCTTCCAAAAAATGGGGGAAATATCCTCATTTTGCTACTCCTTAAAGAGCAATTGTTATCCAGAGTCCTTTGCGGCCATGCTGAAATTTCAGACAGCCTGAAATCAAATTTGACCCAAGCGGGAACCATGGATCCACATTGGAGTAGTTGAACTGATAGAAAATGTTTGCTTCATTTGAAATGCTCTATCAGTTTTACTGCAATTATCAGTAGCAGCTACTGCAATGTGGATTTATAGTTTTGGCTACGGCCAAATTTGATTTGCAGACAGTCCAAAATTGTTACGTGCCTTCGAAGGACCCTGGCTCTAACACAATGGCTCAAGCCTGGCTGGTGACAATAGCTCTAAGTGATTTGGCACGAAAAGATATTCAAGTTCTTCAAAGCTAAACAAGAATCACATCACAGCATTTTGCAGCTTGTTTTTACTTTCTTGCACCGATTAAAAATCAGAATAAGCATCAAAATGTTGTCCTTCTCTAACTNGATAGAAAATGTTTGCTTCATTTGAAATGCTCTATCAGTTTTACTGCAACTATCAGCAACAGCTACTTCAATGTGGATTTATTGTTTTGGTTACGGCCAAATTTGATTTGCAGACAGTCCAAAATTGTTACGTGCCTTCGAAGGACCCTGGCTCTAACACAATGGCTCAAGCCTGGCTGGTGACAATAGCTCTAAGTGATTTGGCACGAAAAGATATTCAAGTTCTTCAAAGCTAAACAAGAATCACATCACAGCATTTTGCAGCTTGTTTTTACTTTCTTGCACCGATTAAAAATCAGAATAAGCATCAAAATGTTGTCCTTCTCTAACTGAAATATGTTCGTCTTCATGAAATCTTCTTTCCAAGCATATGAAGGATCATCAGTTGTTGATGAATTGCTTTCTATTAAATGCCAGGAGTCTTTACCACTCTCTCATGTATCAATTTTATTCATCACTAGTTCTGAGGAGAAGCTGCATTTCGGTGTCATCCTGTGCTCACTTGGTGTTAGATACAAATTCTATTGCTCAAACATAGTCCGAACTTTGATGGTTGAGCCTACTCAAGAACAACAAGATGTATACACATTTTTGATTTCATTGTTGGATTTGGTGATTGATAAACTTCGGCATGGTAAGACTTTTGCATCCCCATTTGCAACAATTTTTTTATCTTCTACCTATCTTGCTTTTCGTGTTATCTGATTCTAAGAAATAGTACTGTACTTGATAGACTGCGAGAAAACCTTCATCGTGGATGCGAGAACAGCTTCGTTGTGGTGGAGGGTTATCACTAAAGCAGCTCACTGGCAGCTCTTTACATTCCTCAATCCGTTTACCATCTGTGGATTACGTAGTCCTAAAGCGGAGTAATATATACTCAAAATTCGTGCAAAATTGAGTTGTGCAAGAAGATTACTTTACTTTGTCTTTGTGGAGTTTAGGAAAAATTTTCCTTCAAAAAATCAACATTGAATTTCATTTTGTTCTAATAAAGTTTGCTCGATCGATTGATTGGCTCATGAGTCGCATTCTTCAGGAAATGTGACTTTAATTATGTAAGAAACGTCGTAACTATAAAACTACCCTGTTTTTCATTTCCAAGGTGTGAAGATCTCAGATGTTTACAATGCCGCGCACAACCATGTTTCGACAAATAAACCAGAATTAAAAGACAACTTCGTCAAAAATATCGGGTAATGTGCATATCTATATTTTTAAGATGAATCAAGAGCGTCTTTTGGTGTTTTTAAGTAACAATCAATAATCTAAAAATTAAATTATGCTATTGCTTGCTTTTATGCAATTGTTTACATTTGAAAGATTGGTTCAAAAGAGTAGCTGTATTAAGAACTTTTATATTAGGTCCACGACGAACATTTTGAAGTTTTTTTCAAAGAAAGACGTGAAAATGTCAATATTGTGTTTTCAATTTTTTGTAAGATAACATTCCAGTTGGCCAAATCCATGATTAGTGATACGACATTCTAGTTTAAGACAAATCTAGTTGCTACATGATTATGAATAAGAATTTGTTTTTATTTTTGATACTTAAAGATTTCTGCTTCCTTGCGTTATGAACATATATATCTTTGAAGGGGGCTGTATGCCCTACATATTCTAATTCGTGTTGCGTTATAACCTTGTCTGTTAACAATTTGTTGAATTGGATTGAAACTTCTATCTATATATGTGGAGAGGAAAAATTCATTGACATTCTATAAGATTTATGCTCAATCAAATTTTTGTGTTTATTTCAGTTTTGCCACTGGGATTGAATTCCGAGAAGGTTCTCTGCTCATCGATCAAAAACATAACCAAACGATCAAGAAAGGTAAGCTGTCTATTTCATAAATGTACCTTCGCGGAGCTTTTTTGTCAGTCGAAATTCCTAATTGTCAGACTNGTATATATCTTTGAAGGGGGCTGTATGCCCTACATATTCTAATTCGTGTTGCGTTATAACCTTGTCTGTTAACAATTCGTTGAATTGGATTGAAACTTTTATCTATATAGGTGGAGAGGAACAATTCATTGACATTCTATAAAATTTATGCTCAATCAAATTTTTGTGTTTATTTCAGTTTTGCCACTGGGATTGAATTCCGAGAAGGTTCTCTACTCATCGATCAAAAACATAACCAAACGATCAAGAAAGGTAAGCTATCTATTTCACAAATGTACCTTCACGGAGCTTTCTTATCAGCCGGAATTCCTAATTGTCAGACTTATTATTCTGTAGCTATTGTCTAATGTAAGAGCTTTCAGAATACTTCCGTTTCATTTATCTTAGTCTATCTCAAATTAGATTTCGTACGAGATTTGCGATCACGCAAAGTTGCTAATGCAAAACACGTCAGTTTTTGTTATTCGCTGATATTTTCACGTGATATCTAATTTCAGACAGACTGTAGGTGTATTTGGAGTATACACACACAATAGTGTTTGTTAATAGAAATGAAAGGCAATGTATTCCGGGGGAGCTCGTTGTTCTTAAGTAAAGCAACAGTGTTGAAAATAGCTTGGTTAGTTGCACGGGGCGATCCTGTTGTATTTAATGCTCTTGATCGATGAAAACAATAGAAACTTAAAGTTTAGGTGACTTTCTTTTCTTCTATGTTTAGACCAGATCGCTATCTTATTCTTAATCATATCCTGTAACTAAAATACTCTGATCTGATTATCATAACTTGCACCCCCTGCCTGCCCTGTTGGATCTCCTTCTAAGATTAATCAGAAGGCCCCCATGGGATATCTACCTGTAAAATCAAATCAGATGGTCCCCTTGGGATCCCTTCTTCTAAGATCAAATCAAATCAATTTTATTCATCTGGACGGACCTCAATTTTTGCTATTCCTGGGCGGGGGCTGCAATCTGGGTTAAAGAAGGCTAAAGCTATTATTTCAAAATTGTTTTCTTAAATGGCTCACGTTAGCCCATAGTCAATATAAAATTAACTATGGTTAGCTCCAAATTTGAAAACCTAAAATTGCACTATTTGGTAGTATTTAATCGTACTTATTCTTTAAATATTATCTAACAAAGGTTCTAAAATGTTTAAAAGTGTTAAAATTTTTGCCTGCGTGCAGCACCGACTGTTATTGTCCTAATGAAGACTCTAGTGAGCTGAAGTTGGTAAGAACTTATGGTCTTTCTCACATTATATATCGCGTGAAAATGCCTGCGAATAACGGCAATTGAAGTGTTTTCCGTGACTGATTTTGCGTTATCGCCAATCTCACATGACATCTTACTTGAAGCAGACTTCAGTACTGATGAGAGTATCCTCCAGTGAGAGTCCTGCAATTTAAGCAAATATTAATTTGCATAATCTACAACTCAATTTCTTATCTTTAAGAGATAGCTGTTTTTCATGGCTTTTTTCGATTATGATGCCATACACCGAAAGAAACAATGATATNAAAAGTGTTGAAATTTCTGCCTGCGTACAGCACCGACTGTTATTGTCCTAATGAAGACCCTAGTGAGCTGAAGTTGGTAAGAACTTATGGTCTTTCTCACATTATATATCGCGTGAAAATGCCTGCGAATAACGGCAATTGGAGTGTTTTCCGTGACTGATTTTTCGTTATCGCCAATCTCACGCAACATCTTACTTGAAGCAGACTTCAGTACTGATGAGAGTACCCTCCAGTGAGAGTCCTGCAATTTAAGCAAATATTAGTTTGCATATTCTACAACTCAAGTTCTTATCTTTAAGAGATAGCTATTTTTCATGGCTTTCTTCGATTATGATGCCATACACCGAAAGAAACAATGATATCTTATCTTACAAATCTTAGCGTCGATTTCTTTCATGTGCTTGACTGTATAAACAACACGTTTTTCTGCTCCACAGGCATGACATTTAACGTGAGCTTGGGATTCTCTGGCCTGAAAAACGAAAAAGCTAAAGAAGAGGTCGATAAAGTATATGCTTTGTTTGTCGGTGAAACTGTCATTGCAAACGAGGTTTGTGACATTGTAAACAAGGTTCATGGTTACTGCTAGCTAGTATTATATTTGATATCATCAGATGCCCCGAATAAAATGCAACAAGTTCGTATGAGCTCGTAGACGAAAATATTGCTGAGATCTTTCTGCAGTACAATGGATGATATATTAGAAAGTCAAGTTAGACATTATTACTTTATTTCCATTTATTACTTCCAAATCTAGAAAATACTTCAAAATCGGCGTTTATCACCTGCAGCTAACACAAATACTTTACCCGGTGAACCAGAAGAAAGTTCCCACTTTTGAATATTCGTAGCATCAAGAGTACTGGATGGATTGGAATGAATCAATATTTGCTTGAAAGCCAAAAGACCGAAGTATTTTTGTGATTTTTTTCTCCTTCTCACAAGCACTAGAAAAATTGAAAAATTTGAATTTAGAAAAGCTTGGTGGTTGCAAAATGACTGAAAAAGGCCTAAAATACTTGATCAAATCACAAAGGACTTCTCGCTCAGAACAACAAAGAAAATGCAATTTCTCATGGGTGAGAGATATCGCCTGCACATTTATTGCCATCGGATTGAAAATCTTTAGTATCTGTTTGAAAAGCTATCTCTTATTACTCTTGAGAGAGGTGAAATGTCGTCCGTGCGTATTGTTCTGAGTGAGGTGAGTTCTAACGATTTGATCAAGTGTTTTAGGCCCTTTTTCAATCATTTTGCAAACATGAAATTTTTGTGAAGTTGAATTTACCTATATCTGCAGTGCTCGTAAGAAGACGAGAAAATTCACAAAAATACTTTGATCTGTTGGCTTTTAAGTTCAATTCGAATAATTCAAATCCAAAAAATGCTTGTGGTGCTACGAAGTTTCGAAAGTGGGAACTTTTTTCTGGCTCACCCGGTATTCAGCCAAAGATGGTTCTATGAGACCTTCCATTTATTTTCTCGTCGAGAAGTATATTTTCTTTTCTGTTTCTGATGGATTCTGAGGATTCCATCATGATGGTCGAAAATGTGATATCTGTTGTATCTGTTTGAGTTTGTGTTATTGCCCGAAGACAGTGTACAATTTGCTTCACATATATTTTCTTTCTTTGTAATATGATTGACTTTTATTCGCACCTTCATTGTAGAACGAGCCTGCAACTGTCCTTACAGCCGCAAAGAAGCAGATAAAAAATATTGGCATCTTCTTGAAGGTACTGAATAAAACAATATCACACAAACTTTTCATCTTTTTTTTCAAGATGAAGTTTGAAGATAAATCTATGTACTTCACAGAGGGACAAACCAAGCATTCATATCTCCTATGATCACAGGTGGCGGAGAATGGTTCAGTATTTTTAAAATGGAATTGTTCAGTTTTAAAATTAGTAAAAACTAACCTTTCTTGCCAGTTAAATGTGTCTGATTTCTCTGCGAATCTGCTCCTCTCGAACTGCCATTTGCTGTTCGTTAGGCCAACGTCTGTTTAGTGTTGTTGCTGTTGTCTCAGAAAAACTCAGCGTAAAATAAAAAGTTACTTTGAGTTGCATTTCGAGAGGAGCAGATTCGCAGAGAAATCAAAAACACTTAACTGGCAAGAAAGGCTAGTTTTTACTAATTTTAAAGCTGAACAATTCCATTTTTAAAATACTGAACCATTCTCCGCCACCCGTGCTATGATTGCTCGGATATAAATTGATTTTTGACGGTTCCTTTTGGGTGGCTTGGGTGAAGCTAGCAAACAAACTGCAGAAAACAACGGAAACATGCCTGAAACAAATTGTGAAAGGCTCGTCAATCTTTTAGCTATCATACCGGATTGTCAAAAACGGATTTCTAAGTCCCCAAATCACCACGAAAAAGTTTTTTGTTTGTCCATTCATGTCGAGTCTTTAGAAAATTTGATCGATATTTTTGGATCGTTTTCAGCGTTCTCGAAACCGAAAATTTTACAAAACCAGCTTGCAGCTCCAGTTACAGAAGACACAAATATTTGCAAAAATCCTAGAATCTAATTCTGGCTTATTCCTAGAGATTAAGTCGTAAATCTTCCACATCGCTGCAGTTTAACATTTATCATTGTCTGTCTAAAGTGGATGGCTTTTTT
>REGL01000316.1:51146-84362 GCA_004194395.1 Aurelia aurita complex sp. Pacific
CATGGCTGCAAAATGCCTGAAAAAGGCCTTGATCGAATCATGAAGAAACTCCTCGCTCAGAATGATAAAGAATGTACAATTTCTAATGGGTGAAAGATATCGTCTGCAGATATCGTCTGCACATTTATTGCCATTGGATTTAAAATCTTCAGACTCCTGAGAGAGAGGTGAATCGCCTCGCTTGTTGGGGAGATGAAGTGCTGACCCTATTGTTTTGATATATTGTGTTTTAGCTTTGTTGTGAACGAATCAACGTTGAGGCTCAGGTTGTCATGCGCATCACTGCTTTTGTTTTTTCCCTTTTTCTCAACGGTCAAGCTAATTTGCATATTACATAAGTGAAGTAAATCGTTACTGCGCATGCGATCTGGAGCCCTTTTTGGGGGATCATTTGAGGCTCACAACTTAGCCTGTTTGCATCCCCAACAATAGACCTTTTAGCTATTCTGAAAGGAATCAGAATCGAACAACATTTTGCTACATTTTGTGGAATTTTCGAATGTGTACAATAGTGATAGAAGCTCTAAAGCCACGATCGAACGTCGTGCATCAAAATGTATAAAAATAACGCTTGATCCAGGTTCTTTTGTAGAATAGCTAAAAGGTCTATTGCGTATCATGAGGAGATTCCTTATGATTTGATCAAATATTTTTCTGCCCCCGTTTCAGGCGTTTCGAAACCAAGAAATTGTCGTAAAATCGAATTTATCTACGTTTCAGTGCTCATCAAAATGCTAAACAGATCTCAAAAATAGTTTGATCTTTTGGTTTTTCACTAGAATTTGAATCATTCAAGTCCGTCTTGGTGCTATGAATTTTCGAAAGTGGGAACTTTTTTCTGGCTGGCTGACCCGGTATATTTCACGCGATTATTCCATATAGAATAGTTTACTTATGGTGTTCTTGAAGGATCTTCTCATCCTTCGGTTTGTTAACAGTAAGCATAGCGGGTCAAGTAATGGAGGAAGAAATAAAATCCTCAAGGCAACTTTTGATACATTGTTCATGACTGTCGTTTGCTCTATGACGCGGATTCTTGTAACAAGAGTAATTAAACTGGCTGGCAGCCATGTAAGTGTTGTGATAATGTGCAAGAGTAGAACCATCTTTAGGGCCTCACTTATTTGGTGGACTGAAGTGATTTTGTTGTCGCGTTCTTCCCCTGATTCTTGCGTTGTGAAGTGAGCACGTATTTGCTTAAGAGTTCTCTTGTTATAAGATACAGGGCAAGGAGAGCTAACGTCATAACCAAGATCAGAGCGATTGGAGCATGCGATGAAGGTGAAGTAACCTTGAGTAGGAGGATAGCTAAACAATAGGCCCAGATGCAACCAATAACAATACAGCTCTTTGCTTTGTTGAGTGGCTCAGGTGAGCCAATCCCCGTGCCGATCTTAGACAATCTTCTGAGCTGATTCCATGTGAGACAAAGCATTGAGGTGACAGAGCAATTTGTCATGATTAACGTGCCTGTATGGCATATCGCTCGAAGAAGACAAGTGTCTTTGAGGTATATCATGCCAATGCATACTTGAACAATGAGGCCAACAGAGAGATGACATGCAATGAGATTGATGAGGATGATCTCAATCGTGTTGAAAACTCTTTTGATAAACACGAAGAAATGAAAAACAATTGCGCTAAGGCTCATCGAAATGAACGCGATGACAAACCAGACAATTGCTTCAGTAACTGATGCGTCTTTTCCTGCCTCAACCAATTGAAAGCACATCTTGTCAATGATTGATAATAATGGTTGAACCGTTGTTATGACACCAGGCTTTTGTGTTACTAGTATATATGTCTTATTCATGCTTACTTCGAAGTTTGACTCGTTTTGCCACTCTCCTTCTTTTCTTCGCTGTCTTTATCAAATTTAGCCCGCTTCTAGCTATCTAAAGTTATAGAATCACTTTGATTTTATGTTGTCCTGCGTTTCCTGTCTCTAATAAAATTCTACGTACCTACTAATCTTGTATTTGAGGAGTTTATTCCTTTCCAAATGAATTGCTAGCAAGTTTTAAGCAATGTTAGGCCTCTTCTGACTCTCTGCCTTTTGAATTTAATCATGTTGATAGTATGGACTTCCTTTTTTCCTGAGCCACTCAGCAATCTGTCTGTTGTTTAAAGTTTAAAATGGACGATCTTGACACTGCGATTTGAATTTTTAATATGTGTGCTTGTAACCATGCTTTGTGTAACTATTTTTTCGTTCTCCGACCAGCCTTAACGTTTGAATTGCATCTGTTCTGGTTGGCGAGAATATGTCCTCAATTATTTTAACTGTGTTCTTGTTTTGTAATTCAAAGTCCTGTCGTTCAATTCAAGAGTTCTTTCTCAGTTGAAACGTTCTCTTTAAATTAAGAAGTTCTCTTTTATGCAGTTTTAATTTTCCTTTAGTGTTACTTGATCAGAATTTCTACTTCCCCATTTGGCAGTTTTATCTCTCCTTTCTTTCTTTCTTGGCATCTTTTCATTCGGCCCTTCTCTGTCTTTATTTCAAGCGAGCTCTCTCAGTTGAAGTGCTCTCTCTGAATTAAAAAGTTCTTTTTGAGCAATTTAATTTTCCTTTAGTGCTATTTGATCGTTTCGTGTTCCTAAATCGACTGTTATCTCTCTTTCCTTTTTTTCTTCACGTATTTTTATCCAACTGTTTTCTTTCTTTCTTTCTCTCATTTAGTGCTACCTTTTCAAAATCTCTTTCCCATGTTACTCGCTCTTTGTTTGAGTTCAGTTCCTTTTCGTAAGAAGTGTCTCGCAATATGTATAGTTGTCATCATCTCTTTGTTCACCTGCCCTTTTAGTTTTATATTTCAGTCATTTCAAGTTGCTTGTCATAATCCATATACGTTATTTGCTGGTTCTCTTTTGTAAGCAGTTTTTGCAGCAAATGTAGCGTCACATCGCTCTTGTACAATATGAGTTAGATTCAAAATCCGTTTTTCTAATGTCCCCATTCAGTTTCTTCAGCTGCTTTCTAGTTTCACCCTTTGGTGTCTCAGTTGCTTGTTCTCTGTAAGATGCAATAGTTATGGCCGACGAAATGCTGAATGTTTTCAGTTTTTTCTCATATTTCGTACTTAACACTCCACATCTCTTCTTATGATTGCACCCTTTATTTGCTACTGTTTGTTTACGCTACCTTGAGAGTGCAATGTTGATAATGTTTCTGCTGTGAGCAGTATCTCCAGGAAACGCGAAGGTCTTAAATCAATTCTAAATGGCCATTAACTCTCCCACAATCACATCTCATGATGAACTTCCATAGAAATGAAACACAATTACATATTAAGTGGTTATTGAAATAGAACATATGCCTAGTAGATAGGTACCTGTTAATTTTGATTCGAAGCAGTTTCAAGGTCTCACCTCTCACCAAACATTTCTTGGCTAACGTTTGACATGACGAAAGTCTCTTCAGGCTCATACTATGTTATTGAATGACACGTGCGACACAGCCTTTAATTCTCATGAATCTTTAATTCACGCCACCATACTGCTATGGGCTTCGTTGATAGGTCAAACATTCGTTCTAACTGCTTATTCTCTCATGGAATTGATATCGCAGAATCCCTTCTTTACTGTTCTGTTGTGAGCTGATCGAGGGAACGAACTTTAATCCAACGTCTTTTGCTGTTACAGACTGGCAGAGCTGCAGCGTAAATTTCTCATCAAAAAGCATTTGTCAGTCTCCGATTTGTGCTGCTATCAAAAGTTTCTTCGAGATGACAGATTTAAATTCGACGGGCGTTTTCTTTCCATCTAATCATATCACACAGTTCTTCCTTTGTGGAACTGTTGCCGGCTTCTCGAACCTCCTCCAAAGTCTTTTATCTCAAGCTTGTACTGACTGGAAGTTCGAAGGCTTCAAATCTAAATATCACTTTGTATGACTAATCTAAGATTCCGCCACGAGCTTTCAATCTTTCAGTGAGTAAAGAAGCATTTATCTTTTCTTATCTCCACGCTTTTATCGTGTGACATGCAAATACATCAGTAAATCATACGCCCCATCGAGTCATCTTGAGATAAAATCACCGCCGGCCCTTCAGTCTCAAAAGCAGATTCGGACGAATGACAGATTAAATATGACACACATGCTGGCTGTGTCTATTTCTCTCAAGGAAACGAACGAAATGTGGCGTCCTGTAGAAACAACTTCTTGAGTCTCTCACGAGCAGTAAATGCTCCAGTACAGCAAAATTTGATTTATGAAAGGGTTGATGGCGAAATTCTCTTTATAATCATACTTAATGTGGGCGTGCGCCTGAACCTTGCGTTTCTTTTAACACCTTTCATGTGCAGATTTCATGTTTAAAATGGTTTGATTATCAAACTTGAAAATCAGCTTTGCCATCTGTCTCTGTTCATTCGCTCAGAACGAAGGTTTTTAACGCGAAATAGCTCTGTTGATAACTCTTAGAACAATTTTACTTCACACCTTTTTCAAGCAGAAGTGCGACTATCTGAAGAATTATCAAAACTCTACTCACTCATATTATGAAATTTGTGAGATTACTGAGCCGGCCCGTTTATCGGACTCGTTTAAACTGAATTTGAAGCTATGTAGGATGAGAAAGGACAGCTTGAAATTTTTCAAACCCTTTACTTTGTTACCTATTTATCGAATTCCTCAAAACTGTTTATCATTGTGAATGTAACATTCAAATTGGATAGCAACAAAGCTTAGTTGACGTAAATTTCTCGTATTTTTACTAATTATGAGAGCTTTTTAAATGTTTGGCCTGTTTCAATAAGGGATTCTGAATAAAACGCCTTGATAAAATCACTTGCTTGATCGATGTTAACCAACTATCTTTTGTTATCTAGATCAAAGGTCAAATTATTTTCCCATACTAAATTTAGCTCTTTTTGGCACTGCTTTGCTGTGAAGCATGCTGCAAGAAGGACTGATGATTGACAGATTTATTTCTTTTCTGTATTAAGCTTCGAAGGTGTTGTGGCACAGTGGTGTAATCCTCTGACTTTGCAGCCAGAACAGTCAGGCGGACGGGGCTCGATACCCGGTAGGGCCCCATCACTTGAGCGTCATGACAAGGGGTCGCCTACTCGATAAGCGCTTAGCTACTTCTGTTATCCCAGCGCTTGGTGCTAAAAACCGCAACTTCACCTTCACCTTCTAGTTTGGTCATAAATGTCAACAAGAAACACAAACTATCATTTTGGACCAAAAGAACAATGACAAATCCCAAAATAACGGCTCTTAGGCAAGATTGACGGATGCTGCTTGGGGAGTACAGCTCAGAATGATGTTTTTCAACTTGTTATTGTATACCTTTGGCATCACTATAACCTGTCATTGTATACCTTTGGTTGAATAATCGATTTTTGGTGATTTTTAAACGCGAATGATTTTTCGGGACACCCTGTAGTAAACTTCAAATGTTTTAGCTGTCTTTTACTCGAACGGTACGGTGAAATTGAGTCTGGTACCGCCCTTTTACTTAGTTGCAATGACGATATTTCATCATGTTACAATAAAACTTTGAGCTAAAATTACGAAATGTAGCTTGTTTAAAAGTATTAATTTTTTTATCTAATGCTGTTGCTGAAAATATGGGTTTTTTGAAAGCTAAATTTCATGTTTATCTGTAGGCGGAGATAAAACTTTTACGTTCTCAAAGTGCACTAATTTTCTAGAAACCACCTTTTCAAGCATTTTGGTATTGTGGCCCAGGCATAAATATCTCAATCAAGATTAAGGTATTGGAAAGCGCATTCAGTTTCAAGAAACTTTTAGCAAATTCCAAAAAAAGAACAGAGTCATGCAAAATGTAGCTTGCATAGATGATTCATAGTGCGTTTGAAAAGGCATTAATTGCGCAGGCTGAGTTCTTCAAGTAAGGGCAAGTAAACTGCAGAACCTTATTTGATATTGGCTATAATTATAACTGTGTATTTTATTTATTTTCTATTTCATTCCTTTGCTCATACTTTTGCGCCATGTTTATGATATGTACAGAACGCTGGGTCGTTATGGAAACAAAATGGCAGTTGATCAAGACAATAATAGAAAGTTATTATGTAACAACTCAGATGTGAANAGTGAACTGCAGAACCTTGTTTGATATTGGCTATAATTATAGCTTTGTATTTAATTCATTTTCCATCTCATTCCTTTGTTCATACTTTTGCGCCATGTTTATGATATGTACAGACCGCTGGGTCGTTATGGAAACAAAATGGCAGTTGATCAAGACAATAATAGAAAGTTATTATGTAACAACTCTGATGTGAACAGAATCACGTGGGTTCATCTTTAATGGCTAGCTTCATGCTAGAACTTCGATAATTGTTATCTGTTTTGAAACAATCTTATTTTGCCGATCTTTCTGAAACGAGTAATTATCTTGCCCTGCCATTGAGTAATAAACCATATGACAATTGTTCCGAGGGCAATACCAGAAAATATTAACTGATGAAGGTGAAGGTGAAGTTGCGGATTTTAGCGCCAAGCGCTGGGATCACAGAAGTAGCTAAGCGCTAATCGAGTCCGCGATCCCTTGTCGCGACGCTCAAGTGGTGGGGTTCTCCCGGGTTTCGAACCCTGTCCACCTGACTGTTCTGGCTGCAAAGTCAGAGCTACGCCACAACACCTTCGAATTCGCAGAATTAACTCTCAGTCTTTGTATAAAACCTCGCAAGCACGGTTTTATACCGACGGCTGCTGGTTATTATTTCTGGTATTGCCCTCGGAACAGTTATTATAGACTTTTGCATGAATTATTATTTGTATTAGGTAAATCCCTTTGTTTCTTTTCACAGAGGCGGCTTTTGGAAAAGAAAGGAGAAACTGAGACTAAACGGTGAGATATTTTCAAACATTTTATACTTAATTGGAATATTTTAACGCATTTTCTTCTTTGGGTAGGATGGTCAAAGAAAATTATTTCAAAATATCGTGAGCTGATAAAATGTGTCAAACAATTTTTTCCACAAAGCTCTTGACAAATGAAACAACATTTTTCAATTTTATAGGGGCAGTTAGACGCGAAATGCGGGTAACAGATTCTGCGTGGCTTGTATAGGCCTAAAGACCAAAATATGTGAACATTGCCTCTCTGTTCGTTGTAATTCCGACGAAATTAATTGAGCAGTGAATCCAGTAGTGCTCGAGAAGGTTCTATTCGCCTTCAGGTTTCATTAAGTATCATAAATTTGACTCAAAACCGTATTCTTTGATGGGTTTCTTGCCCACTTCGACTCGTAGAACATCTCTTTGCAGCTTCAAAGTTGTTCCGGCAAGATCCGGCAAGTTTACGACTTTCAGGAATTTGTGATCAACGAAACAATTTCTGCCCATTTGCAAAAATTCCACTGACTGGAAACTGGCCTTTACGCTTCCTTACATTTTCTTTATTCAGGACCGTCAGATCAAACGTCGCATACAAAAACAAGACACTGATTCCACAAGAAAAAGATGTTCGAGATTTGAAAGTGTTTGTTGGTAAGCACTAGACTTAAAATTGTTGTCTTAATCATTGTTACCATCACCGTAAAGAACCCTCGTCAGCACTTCGAATCGAATATGAATCGAAACGAATCGAATCGAAAGGAAACGAATGAAATCGAATCGAATCGAATCGAATCGAATCGAATCGAATCGAAAAATCAAATATGTTCTAAGCGAAGAATATGGATCCACGCTGCAGTAACTGAACTGATAGAAAGGTCGACCAAAAAGAACTTTCTATCAGTTTCTTTCTAACTTTTCTATTCAAGTGGAGACTTTGAGTATGGTATACAAATCTATCAATGATCTGGCTCCCACTTACCTTACAGAAATGTTCTCAAGACTCTCGGATACATGTAAGAGAGAATTACGCAATACTAGATCTGATTTAGAAATTCCCATGCGAAAATCTGCAAATGGCCAAAAATGCTTCTCATATAAAGGCGCGACAATGTGGAATTGTCTCAGCCTAGAATCAAAATTGTCCTCGACATTGAAAACTTTCAAAAAAAGCATAGCAAACCTTGCATTTTGCTAATATCATATCATATCTAGCATATGCATGATCATATCTACAATTTTTATACACTTTGTATAGATCAAATTGATTGCAGTTTATTTTAGATTTACGTCTAAATTTAGATAGTTTCTTTTCGTTTGTAAGTTTTTTGACAGGGTACATTGTAAAACAGTATAACTGAATGTTTTACCCTATATAAATATTATAAAATAAGAAATAAGAAAATAAGTTTAACTACTGCAGTGCCGATCCTTGTGTTGCCCTAGGCCAACTTTGATTTGCAGACAGTCTGAGATTGCATGGTGCTTACAAGGGACCCTCGGTCACAATGGCTCTTTAACTGTTATCCCATCAGAGTTCAAACTAGGTGTGCGTCTGGATGACTTTCTTGTACCTCAATTCTTTCCATACCAAGTCATTAAGGGGTCTCTTCTGTTACTTTTAATTAATCGTCGAACAATTTTTGGGGACACCCTGCAGACAATTTCTTGTGAATTTTTAATCGCAAAAGCGGTGATTTGCAAATCAGATGTTATTTTGATGTTTTTTACTTCATTTAGAAACTTGATCTGTGAACTAGAGCCTGCAGGAATAATTTACAATTGACTTTGTGGAGTATAGAACGTGAAAATCACGTGCAATAACCGAACCACTTACGTCAAATCTTGAAATGGCTTATGCAAATGGCTCTTACTTTCTTTGTACTGTATGGCTTGAAAGGAGCGTTAGATACTTTCTACTGTAATTTTTACTGTGTGTTTTTTATATATTTTTATATAACAGTAAGATTTAGAATACATACAACAATTACATATACAACAAATACATACATACAAATTCAATTTAAAGTTAGTTGACAAGCTAACTCAAGAACTGCACATCCATGTCTAAAATAGCCTATTGTATTTTATGTTTTCGATACGTGTGTGAATATTGTTTAGCTAAGGGAACAATAGCATGCGAAGGCATTTTCTTTGTTCTACTTATGGATTACCTTTAATTAGATCCATCTATAACTACGCACGTGTGTAATCAGTCTACTGACAACCTGCCCAACGACCTATACCAGGACCCATCCCCACCAAATCGAGCACGAAGACCCTACTCCACTCGTGACTCCCAAAATTCCGAATATGGCATCCTGCACAAACGCCCTAACCGACACTTCCAAAGACCAATACGACCGCATCCCCCCACACGTATACCCCCCCCCCCATCGACCCCTAAATGACACAATCGAACCATCATTGTTTGATACAACGTGTTTTTATCTAAAGCGTGTCTCAAATGAGATATTACATAAGAATATCCAAGAGTAAAATATATGAAATGCTTTGCATGAGTTGCTGTGAATCTCACGTAACATCTTATTTGATATAGACTTCAGGAAATCTAAGCATACATAAGCCTTTGATAAAGATAGCCCTGCAAAGGAAAATTGACCGTGACAAATTGCGAACCATATTCGGGTAACTGATCTAAGTCAATTTACATTCCTTTTAAGTTTCGAAGTTATGACATATCATATTGCCAAATCATAAACCAGAAATGCGATAGATTTCAGCTTTAACTGTTATATTTTAGACCTTCACAAACTAAATTTTTTGTTGAAAATGCAAAGTAAAATGTTGCAAAGTAGATCTCACTGCAAACCGTCTTCACCAATGGCTTCATTAAGATGCCCACCTGCCAGGAAATCCTACACATATGTGCAGTTCTTGCTTGTTAATTGATTAGAACGCAGTTGGTGCAGAGCGGTTTCACTTAATCCACAGTTATTGTGAACAGCAGTTTCATTTAATGACCATGTGATTTAAAAGCTAAGTTTGTCCTACAGTGTATTGGCTGTCCCAAAAAGTTTAAGCATATTTGCTCTGGGCTAGCGATGAAAATTTATCTTTAATCAATGCAAAACCTAATCAAAACGTTCTTAGATAGTGAACTTAAACGGTGCTCTACTTGCCTCCAGCTACAAACTAGTGCTTATTTGATGTTTTGGCGTATGCAAAATTCTTGAAACACAGCGAATACATCAACAATAGACGTGAAATTTGAAACGAAACGAGAAAAATTATTGTTATTATTATCAATTTCTTTATTGTTGGATTACAATACAAAGATAGCTAATGTAATTAGCTAATTAATTCCAACGTTAAAACTTTAAAATACAAATGTTACATGAGATAAATAGTGGATGAAATATTTACAAGTCATGCGGAAGTATACAGTATAAAAGCAGATATCTAAAAATGTTCATTATTAAAAGCCCAAATTCGGAATAAAAATGCGGCATAATTTGCATGGACATCTTTCTCCGTACAAATGTTTTATCTTTGTTTCAAACTGACAACGGGTTTCTGAATTTCGAATTATTGGTGGTAACGTTTGCCACAGCTGCGGACCTTTGAATTGGACGCTTTCTGTCCCGTTGTTGACAGATCTTACTCTTGGTTGAATAAATTCATTATTGTTACGCAGATTGTGGTGACTTGTATTTTCGCAGAAGATTTCATGGATAAATGAAGGGTTTTGGTCATTTCTAGTTTTGTACATCTCAGTCATAAGTATTTGCAAGTTCTTTGCATGAATAATAACTGCACAGTCCTTCTGTAATAGCTCACTAAAAGTAGATTCAGCGTCCTAAATTTGAAAACTTTGTTAAACGTGACTGTGACACTAATAATCAAAGGAATCCTGTTGTTGGCTTTGTTGGCTTATTCGATGTGCTTCAACATTTTGCTTGGGCCAAACCGTCAAAGTTCTGGTTTGAACATGGAGGCAAATTTGATCTTTCAAGGTTAATGTTTTAATTCTCAAAGCACCAATATCAACAAGCAAGGAATAAAATGATCAAGTTAAATGTCGAGAAACGTTTTGAAAATGATTAGCCATTAATTAAAGTTGACTTTCATCGCTAGACCCCCACCAAATCTGTTCATCTTTTTGGGACTCCCGGTATTCGTACAGTATCGGGCCATGCACCAACTCTGTGTTCTTACCTGAGAATTCTTAAAAGAAACTTTAGTTCTTGACTGAGAATTTTTGTTTGAAACCGTATCAAGCATTCTTGAGAATTCTGGTCACTTTCTTAAAGGCGTGTTCTGTATCTGAAAAATAAGTTATGCACTTGCTGCACATAAGATTTCATTAGCTGTANTTGTTGGCTTATTCGATGTGCTTCAACATTTTGCTTGGGCCAAACCGTCAAAGTTCTGGTTTGAACATGGAGGCAAATTTGATCTTTCAAGGTTAATGTTTTAATTCTCAAAGCACCAATATCAACAAGCAAGGAATAAAATGATCAAGTTAAATGTCGAGAAACGTTTTGAAAATGATTAGCCATTAATTAAAGTTGACTTTCATCGCTAGACCCCCACCAAATCTGTTCATCTTTTTGGGACTCCCGGTATTCGTACAGTATCGGGCCATGCACCAACTCTGTGTTCTTACCTGAGAATTCTTAAAAGAAACTTTAGTTCTTGACTGAGAATTTTTGTTTGAAACCGTATCAAGAATTCTTGAGAATTCTGGTCACTTTCTTAAAGGCGTGTTCTGTATCTGAAAAATAAGTTATGCACTTGCTGCACATAAGATTTCATTAGCTGTAATTATTCTTCGCCTTGCTATTTTTTCTGCAGATAAGAAATACGAGGCAATCATCTTACCACTTGCTGGCATGTCAGTCCCTTTTCATATCTCCACTGTGAAGGTTCGTAAGTTCGCATTATTTTCTCCGTTTTCCGTTTTCCGTTTTCCGTTGACGTTTCTAATTTCTATATAAGATCAGTCAAAAATGGCTCAAAGCATTTGCTTGGTCGTACATGAAACCTTTACTTGCATTTTTGTGAATCAAAATCCTTTTAAAGTTAGATGAATTAGTCTGCAAATACGATTCTGATTGAAGTTTTTATTTGTTTTAACTTTGAGCGATATCGTTGCTCCTAAAGCTAATCTGATGCATGAAGAGCATTGATCAACGCAGATTTTTATGTCTAGTGAAATTTAGGAATTAGAGCGTGGACATTCTCCTAGGGGGGTCAAAGCCCTTTGTAAGCTCATCTCTTGTTCCCAGCTTAAATATTCCGATCGTCCCCTGTTCCCTAAACCCATGGGAGGGCCACTTAATTTTGATTGACGTAACAAGCTCTCATGATAGTTGCAAAGGCGAAATTCTTTCCTTTATTGTTCAAGAATTAGTCATTGTATGATTAAATGAATATGCAGTAAACACCCGCTCAAAAGAACCTGACCATGTTCTTGGTCCACATATTTTGTGTTTGGGCTGTTACTGTTTATCCATTCTGTCAAAACACCCGTACAGTACAGTAAAAACCCGCGTATAAGAACCTATTAGGTTAAGAACCTGCAGGCTGACATTTTGCAATTAGACCCCCATTGTATAAGAACCCATTCAGCCTGAAATTTGAAATAGGTTCTTATTTGTGGAGATCATGGGGTCTTATTCACAGCAGAAGTTTGTGGAAGAATTGTAAATTTTTATATTATTTGATGAGAAGCTGATGTAGGCTTTTCTTTGGAGAATATAAAAATTTCTGATTCTTTCACAAATTGTGTTGTGAATAATACCTCATAAACTCAAGTGATGTGAACTGACAGTAAATGATAGGCCTGAAGTTTGAATCTGAAGAAAAGAAATTCTTCAAAACGCTTGAATAGAATAAGAAAAAAAAAAAAAAAAAAAAAAAAAAAATTTTAATTCTCAAAGCACCAATATCAACAAGCAAGGAATAAAATGATCAAGTTAAATATCGAGGAACGTTTTGAAAATGATTAGCCATTAATTAAAGTTGACTTTCATCGCTAGACCCCCACCAAATCTGTTCATCTTTTTGGGACTCCCGGTATTCGTACAGTATCGGGCCATGCACCAACTCTGTGTTCTTACCTGAGAATTCTTGAAAGAAACTTTAATTCTTGACTGAGAATTTTTGTTTGAAACCGTATCAAGAATTCTTGAGAATTCTGGTCACTTTCTTAAAGGCGTGTTCTATATCTGAAAAATAAGTTGTGCACTTGCTGCACATAAGATTTCATTAGCTGTAATTATTCTTCACCTTGCTATTTCTCTTGCAGATAAGAAATACGAGGCAATCATCTTACCACTTGCTGGCATGTCAGTCCCTTTTCATATCTCCACTGTGAAGGTTCGTAAGTCCGCATTATTTTCTCCGTTTTCCGTTGACGTTTCTAATTTCTATATAAGATCAGTCAAAAATGGCTCAAAGCATTTGCTTGGTCGTACATGAAAACTTTACTTGCATTTTTGTGAATCAAAATCCTTTTAAAGTTAGATGAATTAGTCTGCAAATACGATTCTGATTGAAATATTTATTTGTTTTAACTTTGAGCGATATCGTTGCTCCTAAAGGTAATCTAATGCATGAAAAGCGTTGATCAACGCAGATTTTTCTGATTTGTAGAAATTAGGAATTAGAGCGTGGACATCCTCCTAGGGGGGTCAAAGCCCCTTTGTAAGCCTTGTTCCCAGCTTAAATATTCCGATCGTCCCCTGTTCCCTAAACCCATGGGAGGGCCACTTAATTTTGATTGACGTAACAAGCTCTCGTGATAGTTGCAAAAGCGAAATTCTTTCCTTTATTGTTCAAGGATTAGTTATTGTACGATAAAATGAATATGCAGTAAACACCCGCATAAAAGAACCTAACCTTTCATATAGCGGTCCTTATGTAGGAGGTGTTTCATTGACCAAAAATTAGCGTGGATGTTCTTGGTCCACATATTTTGTGTTTGGGCTGTTACTGTTTATCTATTCTGTTATACAGTGCAGTAAAAACCCGTGTATAAGAACCAAGTGGGTTAAGAACCTGCAGGCTGAAATTTTGCAATTAGACCCCCATTGTATAAGAACCCATTCAGCCTGAAATTTGAAATAGGTTCTTATTTGTAGAGATCATGGGGTCTTATTCACAGCAGAAGTTTGTGGAAGAATTGTGAACTTTTATATTATTTGATGAGAAGCTTATGAAGGCTTTTCTGTGGATAATATAAAAATTTCTGATTCTTTCACAAATTCTGTTGTGAATAATACCTCATAAACTCAAGTGATGTGAACTGACAGTGAATGATAGGCCTGAAGTTTGAATCTGTAGAAAAGAAATTCCTCAAAGCCCTGAATAGAATAAGAACCAATTTAAGAGCCCAAACAGCCTCATTTCCCACTAAATACCCAAAACTTAGGCTGACTTGCAAAATTGTAGGTTCTTATACGCGGGTTTTTACTGTAACTAATTCTTGCAAACAGTGCCTAATTCTTGAACGATAGAAGAAAGAATGTTTTTTATTTCACTGATTTGCTTCTGCCTTCAAACGCTGATTTTATAATGGCAAAACCTGAACCAAATATTTTTATTTTTGTTTAATTCGTAGAACATCAGTTCAAACGTAGAAGGTGATTATACATATCTGAGGTTGAATTTCTACTGTCCAGGAAGGTAAGAATATCTTTATATAGTCAGATGAGAAAATAATTAAGGAAACTGCCAATTTTAATTACTATGACAAGATGAAATTGTGTTTGCTAATTGCCCCCCTGTTTTTATTACCGGGTGTCCCAATAAAGAGTACTCCCGTTTAAATATCACCAAAAATTCGATTATTAAAGAGGCTCCGTGGTCAAAATGTAAACAAAACGATGATATTTGCAGTTTTCTGAGAGGTGATATCACACAGGATTTGCATATTTTTTTCAGAATGAAAGTTACTGTTGGGACATTAATCATTGTACTTCACTAAGGAACGAACCAAACATTCATATCTTCTACGATTGCTCGGATATAATTGGATTTTTAACGGTCACTTTTTGGTGGCTTGGGTGAAGCCACCAAACAAACTTCAGAAGACAATGGATGAACAATGGATAATTGGTGACACGTGCGAGTTTACGGATTTGTTTACTGTTTGACGACGGAGCCCCTTTAAACCTATCCACTGTGTGCCCAGGATCTCATTTTCGGGAAACAATTAATAACTCTTTCAAAAACTGTCATACAAATCCAAGGGAGGGATCATTAGATTTGCAATTGCATGCCTGATTCAGCTGTGCATTAAAATTTCAGTTTTTAGACAATTTAGAGGGACTGAGACCTAATCTCAACATTTTTGACTTCAAAGCGTTAGGCACAAGCGTAATTATGGATGCAATTTCAAGAATTTTGGGAAAGAAACATCTGAATGGTTCTCCCTGATAACAAACTAGCTTAATTCAAAAAATAGATCTTTTATTTTGCGTATGTCATATACCGGGTGTCCCAAAATGATGTATTATCGTTTGATTGCTTATAAGTCCATAACCGATGAACCGATTTTCAAAAACTGGTAAAACCTCAACCAACATCTTAACATCCAATTTAGCCTTTAGTCAATCAAATAAGACAAAGTTTTTGAAAATCCGTTCATTGGTTATGGGCATAAGAGCAATCAAACAATAATACATCATTTTGGGGCACCCGGTAGACAAAATCTACTGCAGTTAGTCTCATTGCCGTGTCCAATTTTGAGTTATAATTAGGGTCCTGGTTATTTAGAAAGCATACTTGGCAAGCTTTTTCATCAGATGCATGACCATGTTTAAACTGGGCCTAAGGCTACTCTTTCGAGAAGAGCACGTTTTTAAAGTTTGAGCAGCTGGTCAAAACATTTGAACACGTAAATATCATTTTAAAGTCGCAAGACATAGCTTTTATGTCAGTTTCAATATTAATATTTTCTAAATTAGGCTGTGAATAGAAGATGTTTGACACTATTTTTTTCTTTTTAATTCAGATCATCACTAATAGGATATCATAGTCTTCGGAATGCTTTGCATATTAAATTTGCTCGGGAAAGTCTATCAGGTGACCCAGAATAATAATGACCCAACGAAATCTGTTGAAGAAAAAAAGTAAATGGCCGATTGAAATGCTCCAAACGTTTTGTTCTGTCGCTAAAAGACTAGCTTACGTTATGAGTATTTTTCGCAATTTTGTCGGAATAGTTGTCAAAAACAGGGAATCGATTTAAAGCCATGTCAGATCTTCAAACTAATAAGGGGCGTGTTTCATTTCAGCCTGGGAATGTTTTTAGGTACCTGGGAACTATAAATTTGCTCTGAAAACTTCTACTGAGCTGCCCATTCCCAGGCTGAATTTGATGATATGAAATGGCTGCCTGTAAATCGATCCCCTGTTTTGATGATTTTTTGAGGATTTCAAGCAAGCCCTTTCCTTGGAATCCGTAATTCGTGAAATTTACCATACCGAAAAAAATTGCGAAAAATACTGATAACGTAGGCTAGTCTTTTAATGGACTTGCCACTTGGGCAAGTCCAGTCTTTTAGCGACAGAACAACGTTTGAAGCCTTTCAATCGGCCATTTACTTTTTTTTCTTTAACAGATTGCGTTGGGTCATTTTCTTCTTGGTCACCCGGTAGATTTTTGCAGAGTCCTTTCCCGAGCAACTTTAATATGCAAAGCATTCCGAAAACTCTGATATCCTATTAGTGATGATCTGGATTAAAAAGAAAAAACAGTGTGAAACATTTTCTATTCCCAGCCTAATTTAGAAAATATAAATTTTGAAACTGACATAAAAGCCGTGCACTGCAACTTTAAAGTTATAATTATGTTCATATGTTTTTGACCAGCTGCTCAAATTTTAAAAACGCCCTTTTTTCGTTGGGTCACTTTTTTCTGGGTCACCCAGTACACCAGAAGGAGTTTGCTTCTGATCCTGTAGAGTGAAATATGGAAGCCTTTTGAACTTACTAAAATTTAAACGCAAATTAAATTTAAACGTTTTTCGAGTTAACCCTTCGAAAACACACATTAAAAGATGGTAATCCTTTCGCACAGATGCCCCCTTTTGAGCATCTCCTAAATAACAGAACTAGAATAGCGACTTCGTTTCCTGCTGATATCTTCTACACGTTTCAAAGAAGCGTTGTAATTGTAGGACGTCTGAATGATGCTTAGCCTACGAGAAGACCCGCGAGTAGACCCGCGAGTAGAACCATTATCCAAAAGGTGAAGGTGTCCACGAAACAAGAGCAAAATGCATTGGGCGGCGGCCGTAGCAAGCTATACTTTTTGCTTCGTAGATAGCTAAACATTGATAAGGCTAGACAATGAATAAACAATGGTGAAACTGCGATATGCTGGCTTATGTTCAATTTACGCATGGAGACGCAGAACAGACACAAACGACACATTAGGCCCGGTCTTTTATCGTGCGCACAGATGCAACGTTCAGAACAAGCATTTACTATTGTTTTTAAGAAGTTTGCTTGCTGTGCAGTTCATGGAGCAAACTTCAGCAATCTTCTTTTGGATAATTAGTAGACTTGTAAGTCTCTGATGCTGGGATGCTCGACGATATGCTACCTAACTGAATTGGATTTCAGCGCAATAAGCAAACTTAGGTTTCGCATGTGGCCTAGCCATGCGTTTCTTCAACACCAACTGTGTATTTGTTGTTCGTCTTTCTTGATATTTTCTTTCTTTGCAGTTCATACGGAAGATCAGACGGTAACCTCTTTCCAAACCCGGACGCAACATTTGTGAAGGAAGTGTAAGTATTCATCTGTTCGATTTCTTGATCTTTGTTTTATTATCAAAGATCATTTTCCATGGCAAACTTAAGTCCAGAGACTAAATCACTGTGTGGATTTGAACGAATCGAACTTTGGTTGACAACACAGAGACCGATGTATTTTTTTAACATAGGGCTCAAATCTTTAAAAAGGTCAATGTAAAATTCTATCACAAGTTTCTTTAAAATAAATGGCTTGGAAGGAATTCAGGGTTTTTTGCTGTAAATCTGCCGTGGAAATTTATTGAAATTAATTGATATCTTGATTAGTTTCACAATGGTTTCAGAGTTTCAGGATCCGCCTTTGTGTTATCAGTCAAAATATGATTCATCCAGATCCATCCAGTACTCCAGCTCCATGTACTACAGTTGTTCAAACGCCTGAATTTATTATTATCATTGTATCAATTCTTTATACACGTTATCCTTTCAGCTACAAAAATAAGTTACAAAATAAATACATAGTTATAAACATGGTATAATATTATTATAATATTTATAATATAATATTTATAATATTATAAGCATGCCATCACGTAAATATTCATTCTCCTGACGATGACCATAGAGTGGAAACGCGTAGAGAATTGAAGAAGAGACTAAAAGAAGAGCTCCAAGTCGTCTTATTTTTGTGTTCATCTGTTATAAACATGGTAGATATATTTAAGATTATATACATAAATAGATGCGTGTGGATGCTGTTTTTCGAGTGAGTCCATGTTTTCGTTTTCAGGCTCTATACAACTTTTTTAGATTGTTTTTAAATTGATAGATCAAGGGGAGTTCTCTAATTTCAATTGGAATGTTATTCCAAACGCTAAGACCGGTGTAGTGAAAGCCCTTTTTCATCGTTTCTAAGTTGATCTTTGGGACAATTTTGGGGCACCCAATGTAGCTCCTGTTTGAGATCAAAATATGAACTGCAATTACCATATTAGCAGATCGTGTGGCCTGATCAATATGCTTTTGATAATAACAACCCATGATTCTCTTTCAGTGTCTATCGAAGTTCAAATGTAAAGGAAGCAGGAGCGAGTATTGCGCCATCGCAGAATTTAACAACAGCCTTTCGACTTATTAAAGAAGTACAGAAGAGATTCAAAACTAGAGAAGCAGAAGAGAAAGAAAATGAGGTAACATGGTTTTATTTTTAATTTTCTCCATGAATAAATTTGTTGTATTGAAAGATCATACTTCCATGGGAAGGGTGAGTTCGATTATTTGCTTATTTCACATGCTCCTATTATTTTGTCAATAGGGGTAAGTGTTATTTTTAGAGGTAGCTTTTCCAAAACATTTCTTCCAAAGGGGTTTATGAGTATGAGCTTAAGAATATTTTAATCGAATTCGCAAAAGAAATTTTTAGTATATTTTGGTATTTTTGACACCTTTTTTATTACATACGCAATTTCTTTAAAACACGTATGCATGTTTTGCTTTATTTCCTTGAAATTTACACTGCCCATCGGCACTCTTCAATTATAATCATCATCATCATTATCATCTTTATCTTGTGTGTGATTTGCTTCTGTTCGGGGACTCGCTGTATAATGTCATTATCAATCGAATAATCCTGAAAGCAACAATTTCTTTTATCAAAAATACGAAAAGGTTTTCAAATTAAATTTGAGCACAAGACAGCAGCAATATTTTCGTTTTATTTGTAGTATTTGTAGCGGGTGTCTTGTAAAGAAGTACTCCTATTTGTATCACGAATAGCAGATCTGGTGTACTACATAATCTTCAAGGCATCCTTGGGTATTTCATCTATTTGTGCTTGTTCGTTAGAGTTTATCTTCTGCTGTGAGGTGGAGGAAGTTCTCCTTTCTGAGACACCTGAGTTGCTCTTTTCTTAAATTTAATGTATATTTTTTCGTTGATGTAAGTGGCTGCCGTAGTTGGAATTCGATGACATCATGTCCTTTCCAGCTATGGCAGCCACAAAATATTTATATTTCGTTATAGTTTAGAGTTGTTTTTATCTGTGATATAAAAGAAAAATCTTTATCCAATGAACAACTCTTGTTCGGCGCTTTTCTTCTGTTATCTGTTATAATGTTTGGATCTTTGATATCTTTTGTTCTTTATGGTTTACTGACTGCAATTTTTCAAGTAACTAAAGAGTTTTTTCAATTGGTATAAATTGGGCAATTAGGTGGCAAACGCAGTTTAATTATGAAACGGAGGATGTGGCAAGCGACGACAATCATTGTATAAATCTTCACATTAACTTATTTGACGTTCCATGTTTACGATATTTCACAAGTCCAGGTGACGTAAACGGTTGGACAGTTAAAGATATTCCAAGTTGGAAAAGGTAATTAATTGGTTTCACATAAGCATGTTTTATTCGAGCGTTTCGAACCAAACTTGGTTCATCATCAGCGAATCTGATTAGTGTTGATATTGATATAAATTGCTTTGCGAAGTGAACTTTCCCTCTGCATCAGACGAACAGTCAAGGTATCTCTTGGTAACTGTGTGTTTATGAACGACAAAAATTTTAGAGTTGACTTTAATTATTAAATTGGTTTCTTTCAGGGAGTTGTGAAACAAGAAGATCTTGTTTTATCATCGAGCAAAGGAATACCAAGATTAAAAGATTTACACATGAGACCAAGCATCACGAATAGGAGAATTTCGGTAAGAAATCCTTCCAAAGTAAATTTTTGAGAAACTTATACCTCATTCACGTTGGCAAATTAAACCAGCCTAGATTAAACCAAGTTGTCGAGCCCCTGTCAAAGCCAGTGTTTTAATTGGTCAATTCAACAGATTGAATCCATTTGATTGGTTGAGATTTAACCTGGTTTAGATAAAGCTGGTTGAACTGTGTCAGTGTGAATTGGGTATTGCTGCCAGTTTTAAATTTAGTTGACAGAGATAAATAGCCACTTCAAGAGCTGCAAATGCAAGTCCAAAATTACCTTAATAACCTTATTGTATGCTATGATTTTGACAAGTGCATGGATATTCTTTTAGCTAGAATAACAAGAGCGTGCTTAGATCTTTTCTCTGTCCCAATCATAGATTACATCCACTTAGCTCTCCGTTCATTCACTTTAAATGCAGAACGGTACAAAAGTTTCTTGATATTGACAGTTTTGTTTTCATCTCTTTGGTTATCTTTTTTTTCTATATTTCTACCTAGCATCTGAAGGTAGTTTTATGACGTTGTGAAGCTAAGCTTATTGAAGCAGCGTCCTGGTCCTTCCTCTCGATGTGACCACACCTCATGATTCCTTCAGCCTGGAATTACAGAGTTGGTGACTCTCCTCGCACTTTGTTGCAGGTTCGGCAGGGTGGGGACTCGATCCACTAACCTTCAGATTGGTAGTCAAGCGTGCTACCACTGAGTTATCCCCACACACAAAATCTTCTTTTCTTACCTTCTTATCTCATCTTCTTTTATGTTTTATATTCAATATATTGTGTGAAATTAGACAGTATGAGGACAATTTTCAACAATATTTTAATTTTCTTATTAGGCCCTAATCAATATTTTCTAATTTTCTATTTCAGGGTGCTATTGAGGCACACACCAACGGTAAGCCTTTACTTTTTATATCTTTAATGCATTTTGTAGCTATTCTGCAAGAAGAATCTGGAACGAGCGATATTTGTATACATTTTTATACTAAAGGTTCGATTAAGTGCCATTAGAATTTTCAGCACCGTTGTCCTTATTCGAAAATTCTACGAGATGTACAAAATATTTTTCGATTTAGACTCTTTTTTGGAATATGTTATTTAACTACCAGACCAGGGTCGAAGCACAGAAGATAATTTGTATTTTTGACTGTACTCAAACTTGGTTAACTTCGAATGCCTTAAAACATGTGGTTGCCTCAAGAAGGAGGCTATATTTTATTACATAAATTATGCAGTCACAGGGGATCACAAATAGCTAAACTTTCTATTGTTTCCATAACTGAAATCTTCTTTTGAACGAACCTTGATCAATATTTTCATTTTCTAGGCTTTCGATATCATACCTTGAATGGAAGTAGGGTTGACTTTCTCTACAAAAATATCAAGCATGCATTTTTTCAGGTAAGTGATTTTAGTATTTTTTATGTGAATTTTGAATTAAGGATGCCAGCATTGTGTTTGATTTTTTTTTCATTTTTTAAAAAGGTTAATGGTGTTGCCTTAGAGATTAAAACACTATTATTATCCCTTTTGAAAATGTAGAAAATGTTTAAATAGAAAGCTAGAATCTTTTCTTTGACTATTTACCTAATTTTGACATTGCTTGAGAACGGTAGAAAAGCTGGTTTTGAAGTAACCCCTTATTTTACCTTCCTTGTGCCATAAATCAGCAACCACTGGCCAGATTTGATAACACAAGGTCCCAAACTCTTATTTGAGGTCTACCTACAATGCCTGCCAAAAATCTTGGAACACCTTCGCTATTTTTGCTTTTTTGCGATTTCCCCCTCTCCCCCTCAGAACAATGTTGTTCTGTGATGATATGGGGATGGCAGGACGATTCGTGACTCTGATGGATTGCTAGGACAATAACCTTGCAAATCAACATTGTTTCGGGGGTGAGGGGGTGTTGAAACCTGAGCGCTATGGTTAGATTTGCGTATTGTCAAGAAATGGCCTAAGTGTTCCAAATACTTTTGGCAGGCATTGGTATCCTTTGCAACTGTGTAAAACGACACGATAGAATGTACATCTCATCCGCAGCAGCCAGTGGTGGAAAAAATGTTTGCTTTCCTGCGAAGCAACATCAAACTAAAATTCTTCCTTTCATTGTTTTATCAATTTTGTCCGTGCAGGATTTCATTTGAACTATTGCACATCATACATTTCAGTTTTGTGAACTGTTTGGAGTCATTTGGAATAGTTTTGAATTACTATTAATAGCTTCCTTGGACCATACAACTGTAAATGGACAGAGCATAATCGAAACACTGCTTTCCTTTCTCTGTAATTTTTCCTGACTTTATTCCTTCCTTCATTATTTACATTTTCAAACTTTGTTTTCCCTCGTTCTTCTCCTTTTCGTTTTTCTGTCTTTCCTCCTATTCATTTTTCTATCTTTCCTTCCCTGTTCTTCCTTGCAGACAAACAAGCTTCCTGCGAAGCTGCTTCGCGGCTTCGCACATTTTTTCCACCTCTGGCAGCAGCCACACAAATGGGGCATGGGTCACTGTGTTTTTAGGACACCCGGTAGTTGTTGAAACATTTCTTGGATATCTTATTAAAGACCCATTTGCTAACCATGATCCTCCATGGCGCCAAAGTCGACTTTCGTGTTATCTAAAAGTCGTTTTGGGCCTAAATTCTCTTTGTCTTGCTTTTCTTTCTGCGAGCAAAGGATCATGGTGGACAAGTTTTAGCTATTCTGTAAAGAATCAGAATCGAACGATATTTTGCTACATTTTATAGAATTTTCGAATGTGCACAATAACGATAGAAGCTCTAACGCCACTCGATCGAACCTCACGTATAAAAATGTGTGAAAATAACGCTCGATCCAGGCTTTTTTGTAGAATAGCTAAAAGGTCTATTGCTTTTAGCTTTTAGCTTTTATCTATAGAAATACCTCGTAATAATATGAAGATCTGGTTATATAAGATGCAGCGTTTTTTGTGCCTTGACCATATGCCTCACGCCTTGACCATAACTCACGCCTTGACCATATGTTCTTTCGTTTTCAGCCTTGTGACGGAGAAATGATTATTTTGCTGCACTTTCATCTCAAGGTATTTGCATCTGTTTTGCTCTCATTTATTTTATGATGTCATTTCTCATGTTTCATTTCTTGTCAGCCAATATTTTCAATTTATTTATGCATCAAGTTTTGAAAATCGCCTGATAAGTTTGGATACATTTTTATGGTCTCTAATATAGTACTATGCCTAGTACTGAAATTGGAGCATTTATCATGGGCTTTAAGGCCAGGATTTAAATCAAGAAATTAGATTAATTCGTCATAACTTTCAATACATTCTTTCTATTCATTCATGATAATAGTTTTCCTGATAATAGTTTACTTCTTCCTTTTTGCTTTTTCATCGTTGAATTGTTATACAATGTCCGGTTTGTACTGAAGTCGAAGAACGAGTGTTTGATCCTGAGTGCTGTATTCTAAACTATTTATGAATTTTAAAGTAGTTCTACTTGCCATTAGTTTTCAATTCATTACACTAATGTTTCTCTTTTCATTCATAACTTTCGCCTCACTTCTGAGGCCTCTTCAACAGCTCTTGAAGCTCTCGAAGAGGCCTCCGAGGTGAGGCGAATGCTCCGGCAAAAGTAAAGAAACTTAATGTAATGAATGAATAAACAAATGGCACATAGAACTACTTAGAAATTGTTGAATGATTTAGACTTATTTTTATCTTTTCACTTATTCACTCATTGATAAAATTTTTCATCTACTAACTTAGCCATGCCAATAAAAATTTCTTCCCCTTACAGCATCCAATTATTATCGGAAAAAAGAAATACCGTGACATTCAGTTCTTTACAGAGGTAAATTTCATTTTACAACATCTGATTATAGCATTGAAAATCCAAGCCATTTATTGGGTATTTTCAGTTGATCTTTGCTTTAGAAACCGGTAGGTGACATCCAAAAGAGAAGAAACAAGAATACGAACCAAATCTTGGTTGATACCCAGAAGACTGGACAATTTTTGGGATTTTTGTTTCCTCTTTCGTGAAATTTAATTTGTTAAATCCGTAACTTTTGAAATTGGCGAAATGAAGTCCTAAACTCTCAATCAAAATCTCAAACACATTGCCCTCAAGAGTTAAGGGTCAAATTTTTATGAAAGCAATAGCGCATATGATCTGATATTTTTGTCAAAGTCATTAAACCTTGAGGGAGTGAAGTTTATTTGCATATTGCTCCAAGTCAGGATGTTACTTATCCCTTTTTCATGTATTTCGAAATAGAGCAATTTTATAAATCAAATTTTAGTTATAATTACAATGCAAAGAAAGATAGAAGGAAAGCAAAAAACTACTTCAGCCTTTCGGTTATCAATGAAATGAAGATTATTTCCATTAAATCAATTCTCCTCAGTATGACAAGTTTTCAAACATGTGAACTTGTTTTTGGTCCACACTGCAGGATATATTTGATTTGAATGCAACAGCAGCAGCAACTCTTGTCGGTACAGGCTTTTGAGGTCAGAGTCACAGCCAATAAGTAAGTCTACTATGACTTGGTTTGTGCTAAGACTCTCATAGAAAAATCTGTCTCTTTATTCACCAGTAGGCCTGCATAAATGCCATAAAGCAGATGAACTGGCCACCTTGTGACGGACAATTCCTTCTGTTTTTGATCATTCTAGTGCCATATTTCCTACCGTTTTCCGTCCCTTCTGATTTTAGCGTGAACACGTTTGTATTAGGTAGGTCTCTTAGTAAGGTTTTTTTACAAATTGTTACTCAATTGTAATTCAGAATTTTAGGTGAGCGGTGAGCCCACAAAAATTAGTCTAAAGAAGTGCTGCTGTTGAAGATTCTCTCAAAAAGTTTGACAAGTTTTAGTATACTTTTTATTTACCTTCTGTTTTGTAAATGCTTCAGAAATTCAGTATTTGATGCCCTTTGTTCTGAGACAAATACTATGGCCCTTAATATACCTTTTCTACCAATTAGCCATTTCACAAAAGCATCAGGATCGAAAGATATTTTTGTACATTTGTAGGAATCTGAAGAATTTTCGAATGTGCCAAACAATGACAAAAGCTGTGATAAACATATAAAATGTCGATTGATTCCGACTCTTTTGTTGAATAGCTAAAAGATCTTTTCTGAAAATTGTTTTACTTGTATGTCAGCTCTTATTTTTGAAGAAATTAAAGAAGAATAACGTTTTGTGATTATAGGTTGGAGAAATAACTACAGATCTTGGCAAACATCAACACATGCATGATCGAGACGATCTCGCTGCTGAACAGGTAAACAAAATGACTGCATTATTTTGTCTGTCCCTATTTTGTCTAAAGCTCTATTAATCCTCGAGGGTGCTTTTCAAATTGCTGAGACATTATCGTACTTTTCAATAGTTTGTATCTATTAGCAAAATTACAAAAGTTTATATTCGCTCGACTTCCCTGTCACTTTAATTTTGGTCATAAAGTAAAGTAGTGTTGATGTCATGCTGATAAGGACCTTTCTTAACAGGCTGAACGAGACCTACGACAAAAGCTAAAGGCTGCTTTCAAAGGATTCACAGACAAGATTGAAGCTCTAACTCATGGAGAAGTTGAATTCGATATTCCTTATAGAGAACTTGGGTTCGTATTGTTGTTGTTGTGTTGTTGTTGTTGCTGCTCGTGCTGTTGTTGTTGTTGTTGCTTATCGTATTGTTGTTGTTGTTGTTGTTGTTGTTGCTCTTATTCTCATTCGTATTGTTGTTGTTCGTGTTGTTGTTGTTAGAATCATTGGAGCTAAAGCAAAGGACAGCAGGATCTACCCATTAATTCTCACTCTTAGTTGGTGTCCGCTCCTAAATTGCTTTTTCTTGGAGTTCTTCTTTATTCAGTCAACTTCTAAACCTTCGAGCAACCCCTTCCCTTTCTGATATTCTCGCTGTGCATTTTATCCACAGTATTTCCCTTGAAAACAACACTTGTGGTGAAACGAAATATTGAAATATGAAAAAATATGAAATGTATGTTTATATCAACAAACATGATTTATTTTCTCTGCTGTATTTTTCTCGGTTATTGAGCATAAAAAAGTCCCAGGCCTATCTCGAACAGTCTCGTCATTCGTAAAGTTAATTATTGCATTATTTGCAAATAGGCGCATTAATTTTATTAAAGAAATATCAGTCAGATATGAAAACGAGGCATTCCTATTCATGTTGGACCATCGGTTTTTTCTCTCTAATTTGGATGCAAAACATCAGGCCTAACCATTCGAGTCTGAAGTAAATGTATCCAACCATCCATGATCTCGTACCTGTTAGCTAAAAGATGCCCAAATTTTTAACTTTTAGTTTCATGGGAGCACCGTTCAGGAGCACAGTCTGGCTGCAACCTACAACCCACTGCGTCGTAAATTTAACAGAGCAACCACATTTTGTCATAACACTTGATGAGATTGAGCTTGTTCACTTTGAGAGAGTTCAGGTAAGATTGTACGAAAATCCTCTCTGTTTGTTCACTTAGTTTCTCGACCAAACGAGCAACGTCTTGCGAAACGAGAAACGAGAAACGAGAAACGAAAATGTTTCGCTTCGGAAAGTTCCCAGTGGATACTGCCCTCTTCTTGAGCAGTTTTAGAATCGCAAAATATTTTTGACCATGAAGAATGTTCTAACGAGTCCATTGCATATATTTTCATTTTCAACAACACTTTTTGAGGGACATTTTAATTCTTGTAAAATATGGTGCATTTCTTTCAGACATTTATGATCTCGTCAGAAGCTTAAGATAGAACAAGAAATTAGTCTGATAAGGTTCAATGGATTAGCAATTTGCTTCAGAACTGTAACTCGCAAAAATCCTTATTTCCCTTTTTCAGCATATCAAAGATCAGCTGTATCTGTTTGAACATAATTTTGTCTTTTGGAGTTAATAGCACAAGAAGAAAAGTTCCCAGATTTGTGAATAGATCACAAAGATGATTGTTTTTAGATAGATAGTTTATGATATTTCAAACGCTTATACTTTTCTGGAACGCCGAGAATAATAACGAATATAAAGCCTTGTAATTTTGTTCAAACGAAATGAATTCGAAAATAACAATGGCTTTTGTTTATATTTAGTTTAACATGAAGAATTTTGATATGGTATACATCTTTAAAGATTATTCGAGAAAACCTGTCATGGTTAGTGCTGTTGCCATGGCATCGTTAGATTCTGTCAAAGAATGGTTCAAGTAAGTGTGAAATTCTTGACTACTGGTTTATTGATTGAGTGATTGGTTGGGTGATTGATTGATTGATTGATTGATTGATTGATTGGTTAAATGATTAAATGATTTATCGATTATAGGTTTGATTTCTTGATTCATTGTTTTTGGTTAATCATTGATTTATTAAACTTCTTTGTCTTTATTGATTAATTGATATGCTGATCTCATTGATTGCATTGATCGATTCAGTGATTCGTTGATTAATTGATTTGAATGAAAAGATGAAATTGTTATTGATTATTTTAGATTGATTGATTGATTATTGATTTAGCGAGGTATTGATTTATTAATTGCTTGACTTATTGTTGAATCAAAAAGTGTAATTTAAGGGTTTGCAGATTCGAATCTAAGACAACAATGTCATAAAACTCTAATAAATATTGATCATATTATATTAAGAAGTATCGATACTTCAAATACTGCCATATTTTAAGAAATGCAATTCCAATTTTGTGAATTTTAACACTAATACAAAATCATTTGAGAGTTACCTTACAAGGACTGAGAGATTTTAAAACCAAAATGGAAATCTTTCGATTTTAAGCAGCTTTTTTCAGGAGAGAAAAATATTGTTTTGCAACAAATTTTTGAGGTGCTAAAATTTCAGGTGCATTATAATGACAAATTTTGAAACTTTGCATAGTATAAACTGGAATTTTATAAATATTAACCGCTCTTGGCCTTCCTTTCTTCGGAGGAGAAATATCAAGATATTAATTATCTTAAAAAACTATTTCAAGATGCTGAATTCATGCAAATTATTTTCACAAATGTTGAGGCTTTCCGTAATACAGGCTGAAATTTTATATATATATTAACAGCTGTTGCCCTTCCTTTCTTCGGAGGAGAAATATCAAGATATTAATTATCTTAAAAAACTATTTCAAGATGCTGAATTCATGCAAGTTATTTTCACAAATGTTGAGGCTTTGCGTAATACAGGCTGAAATTTTATAAATATTAATCGCCACTATTCGCCTTCGTATTTAAGATTTTAAGATTTAAGCAAATTATTATGACTATGATCTTTAAAAATTCTGAGACATTTCTAAACAACTGGTGAAACCTCGTGAATTTTATTCACTATTATTAGCATTCTTGGCTATTTTAAGAGGAAAGAAAACCAAACTGTGGTTTCGTGGATTGAAAACATGCAACTTTCACAACGTGGTTTCTATTCACAGTTAATGTCTGTCCAAATTTAGCAGAAATTTTTGTTTTTGTTCAATTGCTTCAATGCGGCATTTTATTTAGAATTATTTTTGATCATTTTTCCAACCATAATTCTGTAAAGATACTGTATTCTTGGGTCAAAGTATTGAGCATTTAATGAATTTCGAATTTCTTTTGCTGATTTCACAATTATTAGTGCTGTGATTTTTCAGACGGTTGATGAATTATTGAATGAGTTAGCCGTGTGTAAATGCATGACATTGCTTTAAATGAGGCCATTTGAAGAACTTACGAAGCTTTAATCAACACAAGCTTGCGGTACGTTGTGATTGATCAAAGCATTTCGTCTCAAAATGCTTTAAAATTCTTGTGAGAGGACTGATTCCGAAAGAATTCAATTCCTGTGAAGTTTCTTTCGGACTGAAATCCGACAAAAAGCAACCGACAGTTCTATTCTTTCTGCCTGCCGCGAATTATGTTTGTTGTCTTGTATTGATCAACTGAAATCTGGATTTTAGCAGACTTTTCCTTGTCGAATTGTTGGAAAAATTTTGAAAAATCACAATATTTGATGCTATGACCGATCTTGCAATGTTTAGTAAATTCCATGCTCCGAGATCGCAAGAGTTGCAAATGAAATTATTTGAAATGTGCCAGGTTAAAAGTTTGCACTTGCATGGAGCAAAACATCTGAATATATCACACCGTGAACAATGGATAGCCAAAGAAACAATGCTTTGTATGAGTGTTTTCTTTGCTCTATGCATTTACAAGACTATTTATCATTGCACATTCCTTTAAAGCCGAGAAGTAACCGTTTCATCTGAGCCCTAAATATGCAAGAATTGCAATGCCTTCTGCTCTACTTCTGAATCAAATAGATAAAATCCGCTAGGCAGAACTTTAGATTTACCCTTCTTCTTTCGTAAGAAGCACATAACTTCTCTTAAAACCACCTTTCGCGTGCACAAGACGAGAGTTTGCCCTACTGGTTTCAGGGCAACGTTTACGGCTTTGTTTGTTCTCAGTTACTTGTTGAGAGAATTTGAGGTGTCAATCAAGAGCAACTGATGCTATTGTGTTATTGTTAACCTTCTATCCTCCGAAATCGATTTCCATATGATATGAAAATTATTTCTGGCCTAGGGTCTTTTTTTTGCTTTTCATGAACGATTATGATTAGCAATGGGTCTTTAAGATATGATCGAAGCTATGCTTCCGTTGTCTCTCTCCCGTATGACTAAATTTACAATCATATTTGACGTTAAATTGAATCTTGAACAAAGTTTACAAAATAGTATTTCCAAAGTCGGCTGCAAAATTAGATTTTAACTATTTTGCGAAGAGTTTCCTTTTCTGGCCGCCTGGTAGACAGAAGCAAGGACTACTGAAGCTGCCAGCAATAGGCACCTTGTTCATCATGAAGATTTAAAGGGGCTCCGCCGCCAAACTGTAAACAAATCCGTAAACACCGCATGTTTCCATTGTTCTCCATTGTTTTCTGAAATTTGTTTGGCGGCTTCGCCCAAGCCACCAGAAAATGCTCGTTAAAAATCCACTTATATCCAAGCAATCGTAAAAGATATGAAATGTTTGGTTTTTCCTTCTGTAAAGTACAAAGATTTATCTTCAAAATGATGCTTTCATTTTCGAAAAAACTGGTAAATGTCTATGTGATATTGCCCATGAAAAAATTTCAAAATCACCGTTTTGACCGAAATTTGGAGACGGAGCCCCTTTAAGATGCTTTTCATTGTGAAAGGGTGTGTTTCAAGAAACTCATTAACATGAATAAGTTTTATGTTGGTTGCTGTAATATTCTTATTTCAATTAATTTCAGCTCTTGCAACATCAAATATACTGAAGGAATTCAAAGTTTGAATTGGTCCAAAATCATGAAAACTATCAACGAAAATCCGGAAGATTTCTTTGAAAATGGAGGATGGAGTTTCTTAGAACCAGACAGCAGTGTAAGTTTTGATTTTCATTTCAATAAATTGCCACAAAATGTTAAGAGAGGCTTGTCACAGATCAGCTCAAATAGTCAAATTGCAATGTTTGTTCGTTTGGAATGCATCCAAACTTATTCATATAAAACATTACAATACATCAATACCTCCTATCATACTATCTAATTACTATACAACAATACGGGGACGATATCATGAGGAGCAAAAGACAATGGCTACCCCATGGCGAATACATGAAGACGCACAATGTTAAACAAAAATACAAAGGAAATTAACTAAGCTAAAATGAATATTGGCTACGAATACACAATGAAACTGAAAACAAAGTAGGTGCTTATCTATGGGACTTTGCAGCAATGGAAACTTTTAAAAGCGTTCTGTAGCATGAATGAATTTGAGGGTTGCCTTGAGTAGCTTTTTATTGTTGTCGATGGTTAACCTTTTGTCTCCATGCAGAATGAATTTGAGTAAAACTTCATTTGAAAGAGAGGAAAAACCATGAGGTAGCAATACTGCATTTACACTATTGAGAAGATCAGATCTAGGCCCATTATAAGAATGACAAAGCAGCAGGAAATGTTCCGTGTCCTCTACCCCATCATTTGCGAGACACAAAGGGTTGACTGTATCTCTGAAGTTACATCCAAACTTGGGTATGAGCTGAAGATTCTCCCAAAAAAGACAATAGCTTTGAGACGATATAAGCTCCAACGCTACTTTATCGAACCTCTCGTACAAAATATTTAAAATGGCGCTTGATCAAGGCTCTTTTGTGGAATGGCTGAAAGGTCTGTTCGACCAAAGTTGTCAAATTCAATGCGACTTTCTTGCAGGATGAAGAAGGTGCCGGTGAAAGTGAAGAAGAGTCGGATTATAGACCATCCGGCGCGTCAGATGCGGCTGAAGGAAGTGAAGATTACGATTCAGAAGAAGATTATTCATCAGAGGGTGAAGATGAAGAAGAGTCAGGTGAGTGGAGAAAAGTTGCATCCGACTTGTATTATCAACCATCCGACTTGAATTATCAACCATCCGACTTGTATCATCAACCACCTGACTCGTATTGCCATCCGTCCGACTTGAATTGTCAACCATCCGACTTGAACTATCAACCATCCGACTTGCATTTCCACCTATTCGACTTTTGTCATCAACCACCTGACTCGTATTGCCATCCGTCCGACTTGAATTGTCAACGATCCGACTTGAATTATCAACCATTCGACTTGCATTTCCACCTATCCGACTTTTGTCATCAACCACCTGACTCGTATTGCCATCCGTCCGACTTGAATTGTCAACCATCCAACTTGAATTATCAACAATCCGACTTGTATTATAGACCATCTGAGATGAAAGCATTCTTCGTACCGTCATAGTGAAAACAATCCTTTTTTGAAATGCCACTTATCCCAGGATATCAAGGATATTGGCTAGTACGTCATTCAATAGTGGACATGTTCAAATCCATTTCAAAATTTACCTGACTGAAATCGGCCACTCCGTTCTGTAATATTGAGAGATTTTCGCAAGGCTTTTCCCCTTTCAAAAACCTTCAAAACAGGCCTAAAATCACGACCAGATTATCTGCCTTGCAACACTGACTGTTACATGCTTCAGTATGCGTTGTCCCTTTGGAAGGATGACCGTGTCATCTCTGGGAGCATAACAACTTTATCCCGGGCGATTTAAGCCTCGCAAGAGGGTAAATCTGCTGAAATGTGTTGAAGTCATTGCTGTAAAGCAGAGATATTTGGAAAATTTGGTCGTGATTTTTCAGGCCTAGCTTGAAGACTTCTTGAAGGGGCTTTCTCTAGAAAATCACTCCTAACTGAAGAACGGATTGCCCGATCTCAGTCAGGTAAATTTTAAAATGGATTTAAACATGTCCACAATCAGGTGATATATTTGCCAATATTATTCTCTCGATATCCAGGGAGCAGTGACCTTTCAAACGGGGATTGTTTTGATTTTTTAATCACCAGGTAGATATAATAAAGTTTGATGGTTTAGAAATGTTTTAGCACTTCCGAGCATGGAGCATTGCGGACACCTTTATTTTGTAGGAAATTTTGTAGGAAAGCTCTGAAGGAGCGATCCGCAGAGGACTTAAGGTAGTAGTATCGAATAAAAATTTCCTACAAAATTTCCTACAAAATAAAGGTGTCCGCAATGCTCCATCTTCCGAGCAATGCTCCATCTTCCGAGCCTAGACTGTACCTAGTTACATTGCGTCTATTTTTCTCTTACACAGAATATGAAGAAGAATTAGGAAGCGATGAATCAAGTGGAAAGAGTTGGAGTGAACTTGAAGAAGAGGCTACTCGAGGTCAGTTTGTACAAATATAGCTCCTCATAAAAGAAATAAAATTATTGTTCAAGACCCTGTGTTCCCTGTAATGAACTCCCTGTGCTCGCTGTGTTCCACATTTTTAAATTGGTGTAGAAAGATTGGTCTAAATTCTATGACCTATTTTTTTAATTCAGTGTCTTGAAAGAAACTTTAGCTACTTTGCTATAATTCTACTGTTGGACTTTTCAGAAATTTTTTTTATATTCAATATGACAATTTACAAAA
>REGL01000316.1:103884-116098 GCA_004194395.1 Aurelia aurita complex sp. Pacific
GTTACTCCATGGGTTTCCTTGGTTTCTGTCAATTATTGGTTCAATCTTGGAGTCACAAAGTGGGTTTTGTGACATGATTCTGGTAGTTTATTTATTAGTTTGCCACCTCTTCAGCACCTACTTTGAGTAAATATTTTCCATCAGTTGCTACACAGAAGAATGCACAGTGGATCTGCATGCTATTGTGTATCTGTCTCCCAAGACCTAGTGTCATGAAATAGATGCTGTTTAAACTAAGCAAGATTTTGTATTTTTGATACTTTTGGGTCTCATCAAAAATTTTTAGTTGATATTTTTGGGTCTGTGAAATTTTATTTGATACTTTTAGGTGAATTTAGGAAACTGCGGATGGACCCCCCCGTATATAAAAAGTTCAAGTGACCCCCCTGGGCCCTTCCCCAAAAATCAGTGCATCATATCATCGCCCATGATCACAATAACAGAGCGCACAGATTAGATTAGAAAAATTTGTCTTGAATAAATGAATCAGTTCATTTTTGGCTTGGAAGGAAGTTCAGCTACTTCGTTATATGTGTTCATCAGCACTGGGAACGGATCTTTAAAAAAACCTTGCACGATTGGTTAAAGGGGCTCAGTCGTTGTTCCCTGCAGTTTGTTTGGTGGCTTCACCCAAGCCACAAAAAAGTGACTGTTAAAAATCCACTTATATCCGATCAATCGTAGAAGATATGAATGTTTGGTTCGTTCCTTAGTGAAGTACAAGGATTAATGCCCAAAAAGCAACTTTCATTTTGAAAAAAATACGAAAATCCTGTGTGATATCTCCTTTCAAAAAACTGCGAAAATCATCGTTTTGTTCACATTTTGACGACGGAGCCCCTTTAATGCATCTTTCGTTTGATTTAATGGCTTGAAAGGAACTTCAGCTTATTCGTTATATGCGTTCGTTCATTGGCAATCTTTCATATCTTGGCTATTTTCAGAATTACTGCATCTTCTTGGCTTCTTGGTTTCAACCACTGTTCCGGTTGTGACGTCATCAAATTGCAACATTTTAAACCACAAAAACTACAGATTTCTGCTTACCGCCATATGACAGACCTTCATAAACTAAGCTTTTCTTCAACAGTTTTTCCTCCATTAATTTTAGGTTTACAACGGTTTTCATTTTTGTTAAAGCTTTTTGTGAATTCTTTCAACAAACAGAAAAATTCAAATAATTCTGAAAAAATTCAAGACATCAAAGAATGCCGATGAGCACTTATAACGAAGTACCTGAAGTTCCTTTAAAGCCACAAAGTCAAGCGAAAGATGCATCAACCAATCGTGCAATTTGATTCCTATTGGCTGAACACAAATTGCAGAATACTTTTTAGTGCTTTTGAAAGAGCGATACTTTTTTTTGAATAAGCCAGTTGGCGAGCAGCTGTTATTTTGCAATACCTGCAATCACTTTTTCGAGCAAAATAGGCGGTAAAACAGCTGCATTTTTGGTGGCAGCTTATCTAAATCGGTAGATTTTTCATTGTCATCAAGAAAATTCTCTTCGCATTTTAGCTTTAAATATAAATAGCATCAATTTATGTGAATCTTTTAGCACTGAAACAACTAATTCAAAACTGCTAATAAAGAAAGTCGTATTAACGTCAATTTGTGGTCCCATGAAAACGTAAAATCTCTGTTGCTTTTGGGTATAAATACTGCCGCTTTTGGTCTTTCCACGCCTTCATTCAATGAATTCCACCTTTGCTGCGATAATTCCATGAAAAACTCGTTCAAAACAACTTTGATAATTGCATCTTCTATAAAAAGATTGTTTTCAGCTGTTATCGAGAGATTGTTGACGACCTCTATGATATTCAATTAAAAAATGTACAAAAATGGTCTTGATCAAGTTAGAAATAGATTCAAAGCAAGAGATTTTGGATTTTTTAGCTCGTTGAATAATGGAAGGACGACCTAGTCCTGATTATATCAAAGCTAGCAAAAATCATATTCCATAAACCACATGACCCAAAAAGATACCAACGGTTTTAAACGCTGCGGGGATTGCTTTGTTACTTCTGAAATGTACCATGATAGCAGGGATGGCTCAGCGGAAGCACGTTTGACTACCAATCTTAAGGTTGGTGGTTCAAGTCCTCCCCTGCCGAACCTGCTACAAAGTGTGAGGAGAGTTGCCAACTCTCTGTATTTCCATCCTAAAGGAATCACGATGTTATTTAACTACCGTATCCCGCTCCTGTCACCAGTGTTATTTAACTACCAGACCAGGCTAGAAGCGAAGAAGATAATTTGTAGTTGTGGCTGTACTCAAACCTGGATTCGTTCGAATGCCTAACATGTGCTGGCCTCCAAAGGGAGGCTATAATTTATTACATAAATTATGCAGTCACAGGGGATAACAACGAGGTGTGGTCACATCGAGAGGAAGGCCCAGGACGCTGCTGCTTCGATAAGCTCAGCGTCCTAAACTACCTTCGGATGCAAGGTAGAAATGTATAAAAAAATGTACCACATGTCCCAAGAAAAGCCCCTACGATTAAGATGACCACACAAATTCTATTACAAGCAAGGTCAATCTGCAAATTCTCTTTTGTTCTTGGCAAGGAAATCAATGACTAGAATCAATCCTCTGGTAAACTACGGCTTATGTTTTGATTAGTTTAAAAACTAGGAAATTAGGCTCATATTATAGCTACACGCATGTTAAGGATGGCTACGAAGACATCGTGGAAGGACCACTTTTCAAATCAAGAGCGATGCGACGATTTTCTTGTAGGCCTAGCCCGGGTCTAAGTTGTGCTTTAAGATTGATCGTCCCAACTGGTGACAAAAAATAAAGATTAACGTGTTGATTACCTGTGTACAATCTGTATGCATTTGGGTTGCGTTTTATCTGCGTCTTCATCTCTGTTCTCTGCAATATAAAACAGTTTCCAGGCCAAATCGAAGCACAGCAAATGCAAATCGCCATAACGAAATCTTGTTCTGCTGAAAACTGTTTTATCTTGCAGAGAACAGAAATGAAGACGTCGATAAAACACAACCCAAATGCATACAGATTGTACACAGGTAACCAAGACAATTGGCAACCACTTAAGCTTGGGCTAGGCCTACACGAATATCGTCCCATCGCCCTTGATTAAATCAGGAACTTTATAAAGATCTTCCAAAAATTAGTGACAAGATTCAACAGGGACGAATGAGACTTGCATTGCAGCTCACTGTGCATGTATAGCCCTCGAATATACATAGGTATGACAACCTCATGCAATGCAGGTTCGATACATAGATATTATGTCTTGTCCATATTTTTACTCTTATCTCATCAACAGAACTCGAAGACTATTTAAAAAGCTAATCAAAACCCAATACATATACAACTCAAACACAATACAAAGACTAAGACCTATTCCCTTTACGACATTCTACAAAACACATTAGCACAAGAACATGATCAAAATATTCTCTGTTGTGACAACAGTATGTTTGTTATGTTCGTATTGTCCACAACAGGGAGTTCACTCTGTTAGCAACAGAGCCCTACACATGTCACAAGGAAGAGATAGCAAATAAACTGGCACAGTGGGAACCAACGAAGGGGAGAGTGAAACGTGGCAGAAGAAAAGTCAACTACTCTAACAATCTCTTCAAAGATACTGGAGTGGTTAACGCACAGGAGCTTTGGACTTTGGTGTATGACAGAACAGAACGGGCTTGAGAAACGGTTAGAACTCTGTAGGGCGTCCTTTTGGTTGACCTTGATTGATTGCTTGCTTGCTTGATTGATTGATTGATTGATTGATTGATTGATTGATATGGCTGCCTGGTTTTGAAGCATACTGTAAAAACATCTATGGCTCATTTTATGGCTGCTCGCGACATTAGGCTTCTTTAACGGATGCCTAGTTTTGAAGCATACTGCAACAAAAACGTATGATTACCGCATTAAATTCTTTGTTTTTATTTAAATTCGAGCTTGGTCATAAATGGTAGAAAGTTACGTTGGGCCTGAAGTTTAAAACGAACGTTTTGGAAAGATAGCCACTTGCATCTTTTGTGTTGAATATTGCAACCAAAATTCATTCAAGATTAGCAAGCAAAGTATCAAGATTTAAGTTAATTATCGAAGAGACCAATCGACAACCACCTGCAGTGTCAAATTTGATCAAAGCTGTTGCATTTTGTCGCATTTTCGTTTTGCTTTGCTATTCCAAAGGTGTTCTATACTGTTCGTAGATTGACTTTCTTTGACGTAGCGGACAGGAAGCGTTGCAGAATTTGCAAACAAAGTAAGCGCCAATGAGCATCTGTATCAAAGTAATCAGATCAGTAATGAAAAAGAACTCGACAAAGCAGAATCATATGTCATGTTGCATTTCATTATAATTTTACCTTTGCTTACCATTTACAATACTAGAACTTACCTGACATTTATTCGACCGTGAAAGGGTGCTAAACATGAATAACGGCTACGAAAACAGTTCCTCGACATCGATAGAATGAAACAGGGTGTAATCGGTGAGGAACTCGGCAAGTCAATGTTATATCATGTATTTCATTGTTATATCACGCTGTATTTCATCGTAATTTTACCTTTGCGACGACCTACCCAACGTTGTAAAGCAAGATGTAATCAGTGAAACACACCATGTTATATTTCATCATAATTTTACCTTTGCTACGACTTACCTTACGATTGTTAAACCTCGACAGAATGGAGCAAAGGTGGTCAAACTCCACAAACCAATATGTTCACGTTTGTTCAAAAGTGATTGAATCTTTTGTGATTTATAGGACCTGAGTATTCGCATTTATCGTCAATCCTGCAAGATAAAAAGGAAAGTTCACAGTTCTTCTTCTGCTTCACTAAATGTTATTGGCCGTAATAGAAGATGTGAACTGTCTTTATTTGACAAATACTCGAATATTTCACCGTTGTATGCTTATGGAATCAGACTCATTAGCAATTCTATCTTTAAATCGATACCGCAAGCCGTAACGAACAGTTATTTTCTTTTGTTTTCAATTGGCTAATCAATTTGCACAGACCAAAATTTGCCTTTTTGACGGAGATTTCTCCTAATATCGTTCAGGTGCAAAAGTTTTACGAATTTTGCGAATATCTGCGAGATTTTTCTGCACGACACTAAAAGCTATGAAGAGCATAATTTCGCTGGTTATGGGATTGAATTTCGCTGGTGATGGGAATCAAGTTGATAGATGGTAAGGCATGTCTCTTTTTAGGGAATGCCACCCAATTTAATTCAGCTGCGGTAGATTTCAACATCAATTTTTGTGATTCTGCACGTTTTTTTTCATAAGAAACTGGTTTATAAGAAACTAGTACTACGATGACCAAAAAATTAAGAAACTCTAGTACTACGCTCAAGAACAGTTAAGAAACTCTAAAACTTTATTTCTTTGTGTCTCTCTTATTCTATGTCTTTCTAACAAAGGTACATTCGTCTTTTCTTGACTTTTAACTGCAAAATTGGTAAATTTTTGCCTTGATGTGCATGGCTTCTTCTTGATGACAATGTCAATGCAAAATGGAAGCCCTTTCTCGAGAAGAAGGCTCAACTTCGAACAATACCGCAATTTTAGGCCCAAAAAATAAGAAACTGATTAAGAAACTTTTACTACTAAAACACCGAAATTTTCATGCGAAATTAAGAAACTTTTAGTACTAAGTGCTGATCCAAGTTTCTTATACAAAAAACCTGTAAACGCCTTTTCGTTGCAAAGGTACTAAAATTTTGAGTAAGGATACGAAATCAGTATTGGGGACTCTGAAATAAAGAGTGAGCCATAAAGGTGTCTGTGTTTGGCACTCTGTGACAGGGCTGTGTCAGCATGGGCTGTGGGAAGCTTGGGCTGAAAGAAAATCTATTGCTTGTACATGCAGAATTGGTTTGTTCGTTATTTCGTTCGTGCTATATCGACTGTGTTTCCTTTCATTTTATTTCTCGATGCGCGGTAGGATACGAGTTAGTCTAGTTTGGTGTATTGATTAATGTTAATACTTAATGTTGATATCCAAAGTTACCTTGGTCTTCATTTCTCTCGCCTTCTGTTTGCTATTCAGCTTGAAACAGTCATATCTCCTTCGTCGCTTTGATATGATGCGTTCGTTGCCATTTTGTTTTCAAAATTCCAAACTTTGGTGACAAACGCATCACAGCGTCAATGGATATAGGACTATTTCGAGCTAGCTAAGAAGCAGTAGGCAAGAGAAATGAAGGCAACTTTGAATATCAACATTAAATATCAATATTATCAACACACCAAACGAAACTAACTCGTATCCAAACCTTCTTACCTTCAAGCAAAATTCTCTCTCGCTGCATCCCGCGACAAGAGCGGCCTATCCGGACCAAGATTTAGGTCAATGAGTCATGAGTCCCAGTGAGAGCAATAATAATTCAGTTTGATATGTTGTTGTTGTAGTAGTGATTCAGTTCAATATGTTGTTGTTGTTGCGATGATTGGGACTCTATATTGCATCTATATCCACCAATGTTCTCACGGAAAAAGATTCGTTGCTTTGACTAAAATCCTATCAGTATTTTGATATTAAAGAATATATTTTGATTACTTTAGTTTTCTCGCTATAAAAACTGCCGATAATATCTGATGTAGAATTGAAAAGAGATCTATTTTTGTAAGATTTATATAAAAATTATTTAACCGCTTTCATATAAATACTTTTTAGCAAGTCAAAGATATGTCTTTTCCATAGTTTTAAAATTGTGTTTTGTCTTTGGCATTTCTGAAAGAACTCTCGTGTGTTCTTACAATGAGAACACATTAATTTTGCAAACACGAGTTTCACCATTCATCAATATCAAAGGAAGATGGATTTAGATACTCTGCCCTATGAAAGAGGCTGCGGGCAGAGCTCAGAAAACGGGACAGTTCCGTCGCGGAGAAAGTTTCAAGGTTTCAAAGCCAACTCAGTTCTAAATGGGATTTCCCAACAAAGAAGTTCGCAAGGACAAAATTTCTAAATCAAAGTTCTCCGTTTCCCATCGATATGCCCGGGTGAGTCAAAAAAAGTTGAAATGTTTGGCGGGTTGTGGAAGATAAAATACGCAGCCGATTTCTAAAACTAATATGTTAATAGGCCTTTTAGATATTCTTCAAAAGAGCCTGGATCGATCGTTATTTTTTCCTCTTTTTATACGCGAGGCTCGATCGAGTGGCGCTGTATCTATCTTTATTTTGTTTGGCAATCAGACCGAAAAATAAGCAAAATGCTGGAAAATTCCACTTTCAGTTCTGGTCCATGATTTATTCCCATTGAAATATAACTTCAATACAATACTTTTGTTCAGAAATGGAATTCAAATTTCAATGACAAGTAAATCATGGACCTAAATTGAGCGTTGCTGCCCCCACCCCCCCCCCCTCCCCCTGCAATACTGTTCCTGTCTCACCTATACGAATTGGGACATGATCAGAAGAGTTGATGTGTGTTTTTCAAAATTTAAACACGTTGAAGTAAATTTTCCGATTGACATGTGAAGTGTTGTTGTCTAGCTGTCTAATTTTTTTATGTAGCCAAGTAATTCATTGTAGACATTCAGTCTAGTGTATACATTAAGTTCATTGAAGGTGATAGATGGCTAACTTAAGAGCTGCATATGCAAGTCTAAAATTAGCCTACTGTATTGCCTATTATATTTGATCATTTCGACACGTGCGTTGGCATTGTTTTGCTGGCGGAAAAATTGGGTGCGTTGGAGTTATGTTTGTCCTATTTACCTCCACCTGCTTCTGCTCATTGTACTGTGGTTAGCATCAACGCCGCCTTTTATGGTCTGCAATGCTCACAATCGACTGGCAGTAGCGCTTGGTCTGCTTGCTTGCTGCTTGCATGTTTGCTTGTTTGCTTGCATGTTTGCTTGCTTGTTTGCTTGCTTGCTTACTTGCTTACTTGCTACAAAATCATCTTAATCATTCTATGCATGCAAAGTTCTATTTATGAACTAGAACTTGACTGTTTTCTTCCCTATTACTTGATGAGTTTTAATGAGTTCCACAACTTGTTCAGACAAATTTCATACAATTTCCAAGATAGCTATCAAAGACAACTCGAGGAAATTATTTATAAAATTTTACTCAGAGAGTCATTTTATGAATCTGCCTTTCTTTTTGTTTTGACTGTGCTACCTCCTCGTATTTTATTCTTGATGAGTTTTAACGAGTTCCACAACTTGTTCAAACAAATCTTATGCAATTCAAAGACAGCTATCTACTAAAGAGAACTCCAGGAGATTTTGTGTAAACTAATTTCTGTAATTCGACTTACAATCATATTATGTCTGCCTTTTTTGTTCCATTTGATTCTGTTTTGACTTTCAAGTCTCCTCCTATTTCTTTCCGTGTGGTTTGATGGAAGGCAGACGTTGAACTAAGGTTCAGAGGTTCCTTATCAAATTTGCGTAAAGAATTGCAAAACAAGCTAACCTGCAAAGTATGTGACAAGCCTCTGCTGAAAATTTAAAGTGTGAATGTCTCAAAATAGAGATTCACGTAAAGAGCAATTGTCCTCGGCATTTTCTCGGTATAAATTACGGGCAATACAATAATGCACCGTTGATGTGGCCTATATTATGATAAAATAAGTTTATTCTCATTCAAAGTGTTGTTTCTCTTCCAGGGGATTGCGATAAATGCTTGATAATGTTGCTTTTCCTTTGTTCTTCTCGTTACAACAAGGAAGTTTGAAAATGAGTCGCATCGCTGCGTAGGAGCTCAGGCGCGAACACTGTTTGAACTGTAATGGCCGCATCCAATCCTTGATGTGATGAGAGATGAACGAAGGGAAAGCAATATTATCAAGCTTTTCTCGCAATTCCGTGAAAGAGAAACAGCATACAATTTTGATCATAATATAGGTCACATCAACAGTGCATTATTGCCCGTGTATAAATAAAGTTGGCAGTTGGTTTAAATTAGCTTTCAATATACAGTAGTGTCCCGCATATAAGAAACACAAATTTAAGAAACACAGACCCTGATTTTCAAACCAATACCCCATTTTATAAGAAACTAGTACAGGTCTGAAAAAACATTGTTCCTTATTTAACAAGACCAAGCAAAAAACACTTTCCTGGAATAATTATATCATTTACTGCAAGTGAAAATTTTCAAATGCATATCAAAATAATGAGTTTTTTATCACAATCATAAATTTTGTGTCTGAGTAGTTGATCGATAGTGCATGAATTTTCTAATAAGAAACTTTACCCTGATTTGAATTTTACCTCATTTTATAAGCAACTTGTCAGACCTGAAGTGGAAAAGGTTGTTTCTTATATGAGGGACACTACTGTAGCTATGAATTATCGTATATTACCTACTTTAAAGAAAATAAGAAAAAAAGATTTTGGCATCAAGATGTCAAACATGCTTAAGGTAACATTATGATAAAGGATCATAAAGTGCCCATATAATTTCTCAAAATCATTCATTCGATTGATGATCTCTGTTTTGATGATATTCCAAAAATTTCGATTCACTGTTTTGATCTTGGATCATTTTGTTCACTTTTCTTGAGAGCTTTGTTCGTTTTTCTTGAACCGCAGAATTAAGAAAAAGCAAGTCAGAGAAAACTTTTTGAAAAATCGTAACGATTTGACTGTTGCTCTAATCTTTAAAATTCCTTTTGCGCAATAAGTGCATGCCCACATATGTCCAGGAGATACTGTTTTAATCCAAAGAAGGTAAAGCTGAATGAGACAATATGGTGTGTTTAGGTTTTTCTGGTGTCGTATGTCGTATTAGTTCATCATCGTTATTCTAATTAGGAAGCATTTCATTCCACGCTGTTCTACTTCATTTCATTCAAGTAATTTTCCCATTTCAGTGACAGATAGAAGATGAGGGCACAGAGAACACAGGGGGGCACGAGGAGTACGTGTCCCTCCCAGTTATCGAAAGTGCCCTATTTCAACCTCAAATCGCCATTTTCCTCAATCTTGATGTTTTGTTTTCGATCTGAGATTTCAATTTTTAGCGATTAAAATTCATCTTGGGGAAATTGATTCACAGAAAAAGATAGTATCTTATCATAGATTCATAGAAATGGGTCCCAAAGCTGCAGGTCTAGTTATGNACGTGTCCCTCCCAGTTATCGAAAGTGCCCTATTTCAACCTCAAATCGCCATTTTCCTCAATCTTGATGTTTTGTTTTCGATCTGAGATTTCAATTTTTAGCGATTAAAATTCATCTTGGGGAAATTGATTCACAGAAAAAGATAGTATCTTATCATAGATTCATAGAAATGGGTCCCAAAGCTGCAGGTCTAGTTATGCTGACAACGGAGTAACCATCCTCCTGGGGAGGAGAATTGTTCTCGGGTGAAGTGAATTTTGTTCCTTGAAGAGGCCTTAACATCTTCAATTTAAGAGTATTTTCCAAATTTTCACATGAGCAAGTTAGGATCGAAAATTAATTGGCAAAATCAGGGACGTTACATAGCTGTGCTCTTTCTTTGGGGGGGGCTCAGTTTGCCCCTTCCTGGAACTGGATAGACAGTTTCGAGCTTTCCGTGCCCCATGTGCCCCTTGAAATTATTCTTCCAAGTAACAGCTCGGGGACAGCTCTTTATTTGGTATCAAAAGTTGTTATCAAAATTCTAACTAACTGCGACATGCAGTTTCATACTGAATATTTTCCTTCTCAGAAATGATTTTCCTTTCCTTGGACAATTGTTTTCGGACACTTGAGGGGGGGGGGCACGCATAGGATAATCAAATGCAATAGGCTATTTTGAGATGTATGAGATCTCACATTTTTACTCAGGTTATTCCCTTTAAGCATTTAAGCATAATCTATGACAAATATACCGACTCCCTCCCCAATTCTGATAGAATGACCTGCACGTCTACAAAATACAAGAAGCTGGGTCATATTTGATTTGATAAGATATTTCATTTGCACAGAGAGAAGAAAATTCGGGTTGATATGAGATGTGTTCAAATCAAATAGGATAGTATGGAAGGAGAACAGCCTTATTGCTCAAATAAACTACAATTTTGCGAGCTAAAATTGGATTATTTTTTCAAGGGGAGGGGATTGCTGTAATTTTTCTGTTTTTCTTTGTTCGCTTTTAGTAAATATTTTAACGAAAAATCTTATCAGACTTGAAATTAGAAATTATCCAAGTAAGCAGGGCAATTGCTTTTATGTAGGTTTACTCTACGAAAGTCAAAACAGATGATTTTCACAAGACCACCTTATTTCTGTGAGTATGGACGCCGCATGGACATATAAAAGAATGCAATATACAGCGAAAAATGAATTTAAAATGCATACTCAGTCTATATCACATCCAATCTTGGTTGTCCCAGTTACAAACAAGTGGCTCGTTTTCAGGCAGCTCCTTGCGAATTATTCTGCAAAGAAAATAAACGCTCCTTTAAAAAATGTATAAACAACATTCGACGGTAGGCGCAGGTGTGCTGATACAGTAAAAGTTTTGCAAAATCAGTCAGGAATAAAATACAATCTTTTGTTCGGCAAAGTCCTGTATAAATAAAATGCGAACAAAGTCCTCAAAGAAAAATAACAACTCGCTCCCACAGCTAAAATTTCAAGCAAGGTTTTCGCAATTAAATCAAATTGTTTTTTCAGTTTGTTTGTATATTGTTGAGAAATTGATTTCAATGAAAACTCATAGAATCAACAAAATGATACTATTTAATTGAACACAATGTCAAAAGCGAAACCGGCTGAAGATTAAATTTTGAAACAGGTTGTTTAATATTCGGACGGCGCTTCTTCCATAAGAAGATTACCGTTGCAGTTCATCATCGTTATTCTAATTAGGAAGCATTTCATTCCACGCTGTTCTACTTCATTTCATTCAAGTAATTTTCCCATTTCAGTGACAGATAGAAGATGAGGGCACAGAGAACACAGGGGGGCACGAGGAGTACGTGTCCCTCCCAGTTATCGAAAGTGCTCTATTTCAACCTCAAATCGCCATTTTCCTCAATCTTGATGTTTTGTTTTCGATCTGAGATTTCAATTTTTAGCGATTAAAATTCATCTTGGGGAAATTGATTCACAGAAAAAGATAGTATCTTATCATAGATTCATAGAAATGGGTCCCAAAGCTGCAGGTCTAGTTATGCTGACAACGGAGTAACCATCCTCCTGGGGAGGAGAATTGTTCTCGGGTGAAGTGAATTTTGTTCCTTGAAGAGGCCTTAACATCTTCAATTTAAGAGTATTTTC
>REGL01000316.1:130540-144403 GCA_004194395.1 Aurelia aurita complex sp. Pacific
CCCCCCCCCCCCACCCTCAACAAGTCATGCCGGTTAATTTTTTTGCAAGAAGGCAGAAGAGCTATGATTCAATTTCAAACCAGGTATTCATTTTATCTATCACAACTTCCTAAGCATATCAAATGATTACACTACACCATGGGCAATAATGCACCGTTTATGTGGCCTATTTTATGATCCAAATTATATTTTTACTCACTGTGTTGTTTCTCTTCCGCGCGATTGCGAGTAAAGCTTGATAATGTTGCTATTCCTTCGTTCTTCTCTCGTCACAGCAAAGAATCAAATGCTGCCATTATTCAAATACAGGTTTGACGTGAGACTTATCGCTGCGTAGGAGCTCCAACCTTTTCAATAGTATTTGAATAATAGCACATTCGAAGGAATAGCAACATTATCAAGCTTTACTCGCAATCCCATGGAAGAGAAACAACACAGTGAGTAAAAATATAATTTGGATCATAATATAGGCCATATCAACGGTGCATTATTGCCCATGACTACATGATACTCTGTGAATGATTTTATGTGAGGTGGACAGTTAACTTGAAGATTTTCCATGCGCTCGATTTATAGCTATCATTTAAGCAGTACAAAAATATTTTTCTGCTCAAGTCGCTTTAAAAACAAGTTTGTGCTTATTTCAATTTGCATCGAAGTGTTTTACTTTATTTACTTGTCTATCTTTGTACAATTGTACTACACGCAACAAGAAGATTTTTTTGATCGCTTTAAAAACAGCAGATCTAACGGTTAAATCCCAAATCGGGTTAAACAAGCTTGTGGTTGACGTAATGGATATTCGTGGTGTGAATCTGCAGGTGCAGCATATATGACTCGCTGATCAAAGATATGAAAGAATAAAATGGTTGCCTTAATAATTAACAAATCTACGCTAAGACTACGAAAACAATCAATCATAACCATATACTGTATATATTGCATTCCTGTGACCCAGATTCTGATAGCACTTTTCAGTCATTGACGAAGATAAAAGATAGGCCGAAATGCAAGTACCAGCTATACAGAAGCCACTACCTACGTAGCACTTAATTGCTACAAGGCTCACAAAAAGTTTATATAATAACTGACGAGGTCACATAATTAAGAATCTCACGGCAACATTCATACAGTCTTGTCATTAAAGGCGGCTTTTTCTGCTAGCATAAATGATTTTGACTGAGGTCGAGACGCTACAGGTGTGCTTAAAGGTAGAATTGCTCCAACTCTATTCCGCGTTCTATTAGCGCCAAAAGAATATAATAATCCCCTGCGGGGACGTAGTCTCTCCTTTGCAGCGTCCTCTTAATTGTCTACGCCCCGCAGGGGTAATTATATTCTGGCCTTCGTAACCAGCATGCCTTGCGCGTGACATCTATTTTTTGGCGGCCATTTTCGTGGACCATGAAAATAGCAACAACAAAGAGTCCACGAAAGGCTGTATTCACAAAGCATGCCGGTTGCAAAGGCCCCTTTAAGTTGTCTTCAAGCTGAGAACGGTGTTGCTTCTGTATGATAATGGCTGCGGTCACACTGCTGTAATTTCACTTGCTTCACTATCTTACTAATGGAAAGCACTTCAATCTTTGGTATTCGCGGGTATTTTCACGTGACATCTTATTTGGGAAAGGCAATAATCTAATTTTCCTTCTTTCATTTATTCCTTGATTCCAACATTCAATAATACGATATGCTTGAACAGTAAATATCCTCGTTTTTAACAAATTGCTCAAAACATTATGGATTCAAAAATTTTTATTAGAACACAAACCTAAAATCAATACTTGCAGAGTGCTCTTTGAATTTATTTTATTTAATATAAGATACAAGTCCAGGAATAATTATTTAAACAATGATATCGAGTGTCGCGCACAGAAAAATAAGGTTCTTTAGAGATACTTTCTTTCTAGAGGTTCTTTAGTCTAGATATTTGTAAACAAACAAAAATTCATTAAAAAAATTCACAAAACCAAAGAATATGCGACACTTATTGATAAAACAAATTCATCTAATAAGTAAAAAGTTAATAGTAAAATACAGATTGGTTTCATCTTGGTATTTTAAAAAGAACTGTTTGCTCGGCTGACTAACAATTATAGCCAATCCCTCATTTTTAATCGCCAGAGCATTTTTTATAGATCATCAGTTATAGTTATCGATTCAAATCAATTCGAATAGTTATCAATTCGTATCTATGAATAACAAGTCAATACGTGGAAATTAAACGCGTCTGTTTCAATAAAATCGTATCAGGCTGTAAGCTGCGTGGCCTACAAGAGGTTGCTTCGCCGCTTCTCCATATCCGTTCGAGCTTTGGTTTGTCTTGCAAGTTTCTCCTAGTTACCTATCTATACTAGCAATGGTAAATAATAAATGCCCCACCCCCACCTGTTGGTGGGTCCATAGGCTTCACGGATTTGGCCTAAAGTTCGATTATCATCACTTTGTTGCATTTTGCATGTGTCGTGTTGGTTGGCCGAGCCTAAATGTCGAGTCGTTCTAAAATCACATCACCAGTAAAAGGAAGTGTGTGTTCAACACAAAGTGTCCTCATTCAGGCTGTAAGCTACCAGGTCTACCTAATGCTGCTTCGCCACTTCTCGATATCCCTTCCCAGCCACCACTATTCGGAAGGAAGTGTGTTTTAAACAAAGTGTCGTAAATCAAATCGTATCAAGGTTGAAGCGACCAGGTGTACTTTTCGCTGCTTCGCTGCATCTCCGTTTCTTTTGAAGCTTTGCTTACGTTTGTTATCATCATTTAAAAGGAATTGTGTGTTTGATAAAGTGTCCTCGTTGCTATTTTGTGACTTATTTTGAATCGTGGCTGTAAGATTTTCTGAGAAGAGAAGTACACAGAAGATAAAGAAAAAATATTGGTACTTTCCCAGGTGGCAGGCATTGGCCTAACTTTCTTATCTCTGTAGGCCCTGCTTTTTTGATTATTCAACTTCCCTGTCACAACTTGATTGTAGTCTTCAATATGACATACGTATAATGCCAACATACTTTGTATGGGATTAAGAAATGAGGTGATATCCTGGCGAAATTTCCATCCCAGTAAACAAGCTGGTTCGCTGATTTGCTTACATATGAACAAAAATCCTGATAACGGTAGACTCACCATTTGCAACCATCGTGTTTAGATTGCCATTCTGACTTGTTTCTGCACAAAACGTTGTTTGTCTCGCCATATATGCAACAAAGGCATGGCGACGGCCTATTCCATTTACTATTCAGTTAGTTTTCTGTCATATTTCTGTTGAAGTATTTTGTTATCAAGTTTGCTAATGCAACTAACCACGACTAACCAGCAGTTATCAATCCAGACAAGTTAGCCACATGTATCTGAGTAAACGGTTCGTTTCATTTAAATCCTAAATATTGATTACAGAAATTTAACAAAAATAAAGACAGAAAGATAGAGATCTTGCCATTTCATATTTTAATGAGGAAATTCCTGTATTATTGGTAGGGTAAAAGAAAGCCAAGATTTTAAAAAATTTTGCGTGTGATGTGGTACAGCATATCTTAGAAATGGCCAAAAGTATGCCTTCAAATTTTCTAAGTTCTTCCTTTTGTTATACGCTTACGTAACTTACTGTATGTGCTAATTCTAGATAGTGAAATCTGACAGAGCTTGTGCTGGTGCTATGGAATAGCATGTATCGAAAGTAGTCAAGAGTGAGCTTCTCAACTCATCTGAATTTCTTAAACCTTTAAGAGAATCCTGAACGAGGCCCTCTTGCCTATCTTACGAGAAATCCCAGTCAACCCTTTGATCATGCACAGTCCCGTTCCCATCAAATCATATCCTCAATTTATTGTTTTTTGATAGTATTGCCAGTCAAAGTTCATCATATCCCAGTCAAAGCATAAAATTTCTAATCACAGAGTGTGACTTTAGTGATTTAGTGTGAATTTGATGTCAATTTCCGTCAATTTCTAATGAATTTGTCACTGGTTGTATACAGGAAGGAGTGTAAGCCATGTTTGATTTATTGCTCAGGTTGGCGTGAAAGATTTCAATTCGTTGCTCAGGCTTGTTTCACACCAGAGTGCGAACGAGTTACAGTTGAGATAACGCATTTTCAAAGCTCAGGTTAAACGCATATCTAATGATCAAGCAAGCAAGCAAGCAAGCAAGCAAGCAAGCAACATGTATTGGTTGACGCAGGCTAGGTTTCTGCTTCTGAAAGCTATGCAGCTGATATGGGCCTGCAGCACTACGGTTTTTGTGTGCCCTCTGAGTTTCTTTTGAGTATTCAATTACCAACCTCAGAAAGATGGACAGCTGAGTTAGCTGCTGGCTTGTGGTTTGTAGTTCCGATGACGGGATGCAAACTCACGCGGGTAGACCCCAGAAAACTTGAAACACTGCGCCTTGACCACTTGGTCACACCACCTTTGCTTCCAAATGGAGTCAAAACTTGTCAATTCCATCCAAACCCAAACGATGTCCCAAGACACCAGCAAAGTCTGGAAATGGAACATGTTCTTCCATTGCATTTTAAACGCATTTCTAGCAAGATATATTCCTCAAGCATCAGCCTTAGATTTTATTGACGAATAATAAAATGAATATCGGGCCAAAATACTAAAGTTTTCTCCCTTCACCTGTTGGTATATTAGCAGTTGAAAATACATGGTGTTGTTGACAACATTATTGATTTCTAACCCGTCCTTTTCTTTACATTTTAAAGGGAGTGTGCAATGGTAAGGCCTCCTATCTATAAACAGAACAAAGAAAACACTCAGACACAGCATTGTTTCTTTGGCTATCCATTGTTCACGGCGTGTATGCCACTTCGATTTGAATGAGATATTTTTAGATTGTTTTACTCTTTACAAACGCAAGCTTTCAACTTTGCAAAAGCTCGTTGCTTTTGAAAGCAGAAACTAGATCTCATATGATGATGCCTTTGTATGATGCCTTTGCTAAATTGCACTCTATTATGAATTCTGTCTATTATTTTGAGTGGTTGGTTTCGAATATTTGTAAGAAAATTTTTGTTTTACTTTGGAAAAATAATTAAATTTCTCACCCGGTTGAAACTTTTAATAGAATAGTTTTTTTTTAAATTATTTCACGAGCGTTAGGCGTGTTTTTATTGTTTTGAGGAGACAAGCGTTTGCAAAATTTGGTTTTTTGTTAAATTAAATCAATTCTTAATTAAATGAATATTTTCGTGGAATAAAGTAAATGTACATCGTTTGGATTAAATCTTCCGAAACCCTCTTTATATCAAGATACTAATGCATCTTTTTAACAGTGAATTGTAAAATAACTTGTGGACATAATCAATATTTTTGCAGAACAAGATAAACCTATTCTTCTTTCAGATGTTCAAATAAAACGTACTTTGACATTTTAACAAGTCCAGATTGGTCATTGAGTCGTGAAGAATGCTTAAGTACCTTTCAACAAGCCATTGGCTAGGTGCAAACCTTCCCTGAGCTTATTGATAAAGCAAATTTGGATTTTCCTGTCTGTAATGTAATTTAAGTATGGCTTCTGTCTTTGAAGCTATGATGCTTTCTCGATTCTACAATTGTATCTCACAACTGTTTTCTAGAGCATAGAGTTATGTGTCTGTAGATGTATGCCTCAGGCTGATAAAACGTAACTTTGATGTGAATAACATCGTTGTAAATGTACATGTTACAACTTGATACTAAATGTGGTTGCTAAAAATTATCATATTACTCTAACTTTAAATCATTTAAATCACACTAAGATGAGAACATATGTTCGAAAGGCCTCAGTATGCCAGAAATTTGTCTATTTCTTTGCGTCTGCCTCCTCCATTATGTAATTTTACACGTTACAAATATACACTGCATCAATTTCCAAATATACACTGACATACGTCTCAAAAATTAAAACAACAATTGCAACAACAACAGCAGCAGTTTATTTCCTGCAATTGCGAATTCATCATTGCCATTTGACAGTCGAAACAACAAGTAGTAAACAAACATATTGCTACTGATATAAATGTTGCCAGCATAATAGGAAGTCCCTCAAAGAAACCACCCCACCAAGGTCATTTAGCACTTGGCTACCCTACTGTGCTGTGCACTTCTATTCTATCAATCGATGTTTTTGGGAGACCAGACTTCTCGAAAAACGATCTTCACAGCATTAGGTTGTAACAACGCGTTGCAAAATTCAAGTCAATGACTGTCCCTGTCCATAGCTACAATCCTGGCCAGAAGAAGCTGGGACATATGCAAGTTTCAGTGTTTTCATGATGGTTCCTAGATTATCGAGGCGAAAACATACGTTTAGGTCTTCTTAAGTTCCCCCTTATTCAATGTTGGCAAGGTCGAATCTCGTTTGATTCAAGCAACATTTCCTATACGGGGCACGAGAACGAGCTAAAGTTAACTGTCATTCTATTTTCTCTGCACAGCTTACAAAATTAAAATACATTATTGTTTTTATGAAATTTTGCTCAGCAAGGGAATATGTAGCCTTCTTCAAAATAAACAAATCTGACTGATATTCAAAACTGAAGTTCTTCATAAATTGTCTTCATAAGATTCTAACTGTACAACTTGCAGAACTCAAAAGGAGTTATTCTGTGACATGTAGCTAGTCGTAGCGAAAGAAAGTATGAAGTAAGAATCAACGTAAGAATCAGACTTTGTTGAGAGATGAATAAATTCAGTTCTTACCTTCAGACGGAACTTCTTAAACAGAACCTACTTTCATCGAATAGTAAATGTACAACTTGCATAACTCAAAAAATAACGATTTTGTTTACATAACACGTAGCTAGCTAGTTGCAGGAAAAAGCATGAAATGCCAGCTTAAAAGAACCATACTTTGAGAGATGAATGATTTCAGTTCAAACGGAGCTCCTACAAAAGCTACTTTCATCGAATAGTAAATGTACAACTTGCATAGCTCAGAAAATAATGATTTGTTCACACGTAGCTAGCTAGTTGTCGGAAAAAGACATGAAATGCCAACTTAAGGAGCATACCATAAGAGAAAGAAAATCCAATTGATACCTTTAGGTTGAACTCCAACAGAAACTATTTTCACCAAATTGTAAGTGTACAATTTGCACAACACACGAGCAGTGATTTCTTTTTAGCTTCCTGTGGCAAAAACACGAAAAACACACATCTGTTTTCTCACAATAACTTGACGCATTAAGCATCTTCTCGACAATAAAACCCGTATCCAAATTAAGACTGCGGTCAAACTTGATTCTTTTTGCGTAAATTAGTACAGGTACTATTATATGAATGAATAAATTATTCCCTCTTTATCAACGATATCATTGACTAAGCCCTTATTAACAAGTCTCCCGTGTTGGCGTCGCTTCAAGATGAGTAATAAAATAATTGATTGCTTAGTAACAGATCGAATGTTGATTCGAGTTGCATTGCATCATGGTTATATTTACAGTAAAGCTATAGACTTACAACAAGAGGCCTTTGCTTTGCACCGAATGAGTAAAAAACAATCTCTATTTGAATGGCCACTGCTCTCTTGATATCAGTGCAATAATACAAGCAAGGATTTGTTGGGGAGATGAGACAAGCTTCGTCCGAGGAAACCCATGCTTCCCCCCGTGCAGTAGGTTAAAGCTCATGCGCAGTAGCGTTTTGGGGATGAAGCTCTGACGGGCGCATGCGCTTTAACCCACTGGACGTGGGACACGTAAGTTTCCTCGGACAAAGCGATCTCGTCTCCCCGACAAGGATATCATTTCAGAGTGGACATGCTCAAATATATTTTAACACAATGAAATAACCTCTTGCTTTTTGACAGCTTTTATCCAAAAATCTCCTAATATCTAGTTGTGCTTCCTCCAATGTCAAAACTAAAGTTTATATTGCATACAGTCAACCCATCTTCTTGCTCTATGGCCTAGATTGTGTAAATTGGACGGCAGCACACCTAACAAAGCTGAAACCTTCCAGCACCATGTCATGAGATTCATGACGTAACGTCATATAGACCACGATAAAATGCAAACTCTTCCAGATATATCAGGTTTGACTCGTTTGTCTCGAGGGTATGGTAGAAGCAGAAGAGCCCAATGAAAAAGATGGCACGATAACATCTTCAAATGATCATAACTTCTCCTTTATTCCCTACCTCAAGCTACCCAAAACCACGAACACTGGCGAGAGCTGAGTCCTGTGAGTGCACATTTTGCCGCAAGAGGAGATGGTGTTCTTTGATGATCCAAAAAAAATGTCGAAAATTATCACCAAAAAAAGTTTGGGCTGTTTGTTTAGGCTTTGAGCAGTTTGGTTGCGATTCGAAGTTTGAGCGAACAGGAAATTTCAACTCAGTATCAAATTTGGAATGAAACAACAAATCAGGTTACAAGTCTGGTAAAACTTACTTAATATTTCCTGTTTGCTATCTGTTTATTTGTTTCCAAAGCCTCCCGGAGAGAATTGTGGAGGAGAATGAATAGTTAAACAAGTTTAATTCACTTTCCACATTGCTGGGTCAGTGATATAACAGGTCTATGTCTGCATGTTGCATAAATGTCGTGCGGTACACTATATAAATGCGGTACACTTCAACTGTACACCATATAAATGTCGTGCGGTGTATTTTGCTATTTACAGGTATAACTCCGTGCACAATTTCCCGTATTTATTTTGGTCCTTTCAATGAATAATATGATAAAAATAACCTCGTTGTGTTCGGAGAGTAACTAAACTGTGAGAAATTTGCGCATACCACATGACACCAATTTATACTGAAATGATGAGCAGAATTTTCCTCTAGGAAGGAAATCAATGTGAATGTGCCACTTGCATGTAAACATAAAAGCATAGTTCCCAAGAATATTTACATTGTAACTTTTATTTCTTCATAGACGAAAATATGACAAAGTTTGTACAGGGTGTCCCAAAATGATGTATTATCGTTTGATTGATTATATGTCCATAGCCAATGAACCGATTTTCAAAACTTTATTCTATCCGATTGCCAAAAGCTTAAATTTTGTTCGAGGATGTCGGTTGTGGTTTTATGCCGATGTTTTCAGATGTTTTCATGTCGAAAAGAAAATCAATAAACCTTCAAATTCAAGCCTTAGATGGCATGAAAAAGAAACGGCTTACCTTTCCAGTCAACATTTTAGAGGTGATACAAAAGGCTGAACTTATGTGACGTTCATAGAATACGAATTCAGTTAATACTGAACTCAGAGAAAAGTCAGGATACAAATGCGAGTTCATCCTTTTGTATCAGCTCTGAAATGTTGACTGGAAAAATAGGCCGTTCCTATCTCATGCCATCTAAGGCTGGAATTTGAACAGGTTTATCAATCTTCCTTTCGACATAAAAACATCCTCGTAAAGCCACAACAAACATCTTTAAATACAATTTAGCCTTTAGGCAATCAAGTAAAACACAGTTTTTGAAAATCGGTTAATTGGTAATGGATATGTAAGCAATCAAACGATAATACATCATTTTGGGACACCCGGTAGTTTCTAGCCCTTCAAAATCAAGGAAACTGTCAGCAAATACAGAATGGCCTGGTAGATCCCACATTAAAATTGCATATATCATGCTGATGCATTGTTCCACATAAGATTTACGATGAAATTGTTATCTTTTTAAAGATGATCTAAAAATCATAGTTTCGAATTTTGTAAGCCAATCTGTGCGATGTTTTTTTATTGATTTTTGTTCCAATGCTAATGGACACATATGACGAAGTATGTGATGTTCCTTTCAAGCCATTAAATCAAACAAAAGATTCATTAACCAATCGTGCAACGTTTTTTTAAAGATTCGTTCCCAATGCTAATAAACGCATATGATGAAGTAGCTGAAGTTCCTTTCAAGCCATTAAATCAAGCGAAAGATGCATTAACCAATGGGGTAATGTTTTATAAAGATTTGTTTCCAATGCTAATAAACGCATATGATGAAATACCTGAAGTTCCTTTCAAACCATGAAATCAAGCGAAAGATGCATTAACCAATCGTGTAGTCTTCTTTAAAGATTACATGCCTATGCTCGCTAAATATCGATACTTTTGACTTTCCCAGTAAAACCAAGCTACCATAAAAAGCTACTTTCCTTGGAGTACATAAAATAATCTTAAAAACAGTATATAAACTAGACCTTGTAAGCCTAAGCGTAATCTTTCCTTGAAGTACCCCCTGCTGCGTGCTTTCTGTGCAAATTAAGTTTGATAAACGGACCTGCAGAAGCACTGTTTTTACTTAAATCGAATGAAATTAACCAACGGAGCCATTAGAAAATTCGGCCTTCAAATCATGCTTTATCTTTAATGCATGAAAAATATAATGAAGCAACTGCTAAAACCAATACCAGTGTTCACAGCTGATGAATTTCATGAGAATATGAGCCTGTTTGTCCTGAGCAAAACCATAAGTAGCTCAGCATAGGGAGAGACAGTTTCAGATCTTATAGATATCACTGGAACTTGCGTAAAACGAAGGCTTGTTTCACGTAATGAGAAAATGAGCACTCACTGAAACGTAATGGCCCCCTAGCTATTCTTGCTGATGAGGCCACTGTGTATAAAGAATTTAAAATGAAATGAATAAAATGAACATCGTTTCGTTGTCGCGCATTGTTGTGCCTCACCATGAGCATCATTTGGCCGAAACCAATTTTCTCAGGGTATAGCCATAACTTTCAAATGACAAGGCAGTATCTCAAAAGAGAGCTAGACCTTTAACTAAACGACGATGCAAATTTTTTCATGGCCATAGATTTGAAGAAGACATGTGACTTAAAACGGTGCTGGTGCGAACCACAAGTACTTGGTTGCCACATGACAATTAATCTTTAAAGTGGGTAGCCTGTAATAATCGAGCTAATGTCCAATTTTTTGCAACAGGGCCCACTATCAATAAAAATTGGAAATTAAGTTAGAATGCTTGAATTACAATAAAAAAGAATCATACGTACCACTATTTACAATATATATATTCATTAGAAGTCATTATTGATAGATCAATATCTTGAGTAGGATTTTGATCAATCTTGACAACTTGATGACTGATGAAAAATATTTGATTGATAGATACATATTTTGATTGACATTTTGATAAGTTGATTGGCAGATTGTCGATCAGAGTGATGTCAATGTTGACAGATTGATTCTATGTATGTATTAGTCTATACCTGACGTAGCTGATAAATAATGGTAGGATGTCAATGTTGACAGATTGATTCTATGTATGTATTAGTCTATACCTGACGTAGCTGATAAATAATGGTAGGATGTCAATGTTGACAGATTGATTCTATGTATGTATTAGTCTATACCTGACGTAGCCGATAAATAATGGTAGGATGTTCAATGTTGACAGATTGATTCTATGTATGTATTAGTCTATACCTGACGTAGCTGATAAATAATGACGCCATTTATCAAGAAACTAATCTTGTTTAAAGCTTCCATTCTTTGAATTAATCATCCATGTATCATAACACCGAGATATGTTAGTTAAAGTAATTCACTTGTTTAAAGATATGCCCAATGATAAATCTTCTTCATTAGCTTTATCAGATAAGGTGTAGCACTCCTGCAGCTGGTTTTAGCTTCTTCAACCCCTAAATTCACAAGTCTCTTTAAAGGAACGTTTCTATCTGTTTGGAGATTCGGTCTCACATTAGATGTCAGGTAAGAGGTATGTTATAAAAAAACACACAAAAGAGTTTTGCATCTAATGTTAGACATTCTATACGTTAAAGTATTTATCGTTCTTCTTCTTTCTGTTTTGTTTTTTAATGTCTTGCTTAGTATAGTTGGTGAAGGTGAAGGTGAAGTTGCGGTTTTAGCGCCAAGCGCTGGGATACAGAAGTAGTTCCCTTTGTCATGACGCTCAAGTGGTGGGGCTCTACCGGGTATCGAACCCTGTCCGCCTGACTGTTCTCGCTGCAAAGTCAGAGGATTACACCACTGCGCCACAACACCTATGGTTGTCCTTCGGGGGTGTGACGTTTATCAAAAGAAGAATTTTGTTAAATCTGGTTGTTATTTGGTCCAATTTGTGTGTTTTGGAGTATACTTTTGACCAATTTTTTCTAGAACCGGCTAGCATTTGAAGGGAGAAATTCTGGATCCGGGTGAAAACATTTTTCGTGGGCACACCCCCGTACAAATTTAGGTCAAGTACCCCCCCCGGGTCCTAGCTTGATCAATTTGATAAATATCTGAAGCTGGATTTCAACTTACTTGAAGAGTAAACAAACTTGCACTTCTTGAAAAGCTAATGACATTACCAACTTGTGTAGACCTTCAAAAATTGAGCATTTCTTGTATTTGTAAAGCTGATGTTCTCAATCACTTTAGAATAAATGGCGCTTTTAATGTTTGTGAAGGACCCTTTAATCTTTGTATGAGAGGCTTCAGCTAGCTACATAAGTCCTTTCATATTTACATACATACATCCTTACATGCTCTCATACATCCTTTCATAGAACTTAAAAACGCTGTAATTCCAAAAATTATCATGATCTCTCTCTCTCTCTCTCTATCTTGGATTATGGCAAATTACACAAAATTTCTCCAAGTACTTCAGTTGAGATACCCTGGGTACCAGACTCTCTAACAAAAAATGGAGATCTCCATTTTATGTTAGAGAGTCTGGTACCCAGGGTACAGTTGAAAGAACAAGGCAATAACATTTCACATATCTAATTTAAAAGCTTTGCAAAGATTCCTACGTCTAGCAGGTGGCATTTCATTAGAAAATTTGCACTGTTTTTATGGTGAAACAGCGTGTCTAACTTGCATTTTATCGCATAAACACAACCAAATTTTCCTTTCCTGATTAACAACTCAACGTAATTTTAAAGAACGAAAGTCGTAAATTATTCAAATCAAAGCAACGAAAAAATTGAGAGATTGAGGAAAAACTGAACGTTAACAGCCTTTCTGTACTCATAACCTGTCTCTAATAAGATGTCACGTGAAAATGTCCGCGAATAAAAACGATTGAAGAGTTCTGGATCCGTAATTTTGCGTTATCGCGAATCTCACTTGACGTCTACTGTTTACAAATGCTGGGAGAACTCGTTCAGTCCTTAGACTTGCTTCAAGTTTTCTTGTGCCTAATTTGCATTTCAAAATGAGCAAAAAGTTTCCGGCTCATCCTTCATTGATATGCTCGCTTCTTCTAATACAAAAGTTTGGTCCATGCAAGTAAACCATTTTTGGCAATTTTGCTCCAACGAAGACCAAATTTTTGTAATTTGCGTCCAGAAAACACACAATTTTGACAATTTTTGTAAGACAAGCAAATCTTGATGATTTACGTCCAGAAAACACAAAATTTTTGGCAGTTTTGGTGTAAAAATTAGGCTAGCCAATTCAAAGGTAACATTTTCATAAAAATTTGACTAGTCAAAGCACCATTTTGAAAATGTTGGCAGCACACCTCTTCCCGAAAAATTGGCATAACCTCCACCCCCCGTGAGGAAGTTTAAATACTCCTCTGACAAAAATAAGTTTTATTGTTCAGACTCTGTGGAAATATTCAAATCTCGCATTTTTATCGCTTCTCAGAGGTTAGGAGCTATTGTGCTTTGCACGAAGTTGCATAAATTCGACATCCTTTATGCCATTGACGTTGGAGCGATACACAAAGTAGATCTTCGCTACACGAGGGCGTATAATCAAAAGCAAAATGAACATCCCGCAATGTCGTGAACAGCTGCAAAGGTTGCTTGCAAGATGCATCACCATAGGAAATCTCTTCCTTGACGTTAGTGACAGGTGCATTGAAATCGCCTCCTTAATAGACCTTTTAGCTATTCTGAAAGGAATCAGAATCGAACAACATTTTGCTACATTTTGTAGAATTTTCGAATGTGTACAATAGTATAGA
>REGL01000316.1:145313-202832 GCA_004194395.1 Aurelia aurita complex sp. Pacific
GGGATGCATTCTAAGCCAAAGTAGAGGATGTTTTTTCAAAAATGTTCCTCATTCTCCAATTGATAGGATAACTGTTACAAAACTATCAAAGTTTCATTGTCGCCAATCGCAAGCATGACATTGGGAGATGCATTGTAAGCCAAAGTAAAGGGCGTGGCCCTAAAGATTTTCCTGGGGGCACTGGCCCCAGACCCCCTCATTTCGATGTATTCTCACTTAAAACTTACTCCAATCACCGCTGCTCACGAGAATTCACGATGAGTTTTGTAAATCAAATAAGTCAAATATTAAGTCAATCTTACACAACAGTCTTGACAAAGTATCCTTATCCTGTCGTAGTTTGATTTTAGCTAGCCTGCTTGATATATATTTGGATTCGTAAATTTCCTATATTTTCTCCAGGACCTCTGAGCATAAAATGCCCTTGCAGCAATGCACAGAAGGGCGTTGCCAAAAGAAAAGACGGCAGCGGCCAAGAAGATTTTCCGGGGGCTTCTCCCCCGGACCCCCGTAGTCTTAACGCCTTCAGCGCGAATTAGTGCCCCCCTTTAATCTGAAAAATGCTCCTATGGGTCTGTGGAGTTAAAAGATAAACCAAGTAGAGAACAAGAGAAAAAAAGGAAACAAAAGGGTGATAATTGTTATCTGCCAAAGAAGAAAAAGAGGGAAACATAAAATGTATTTATATATATCCGACGGATATTTCTTTCCAAAAATGTTCCAGTATGAAAACTTCTGTTTACATAAGATTTACATGTTGGTTGCAAATTTATTTTGGATCTAGTTAAAGGCACATCCAAAAGTCTCATTTTCAAATCTTTTGATATTACGCTGGAATTTAGCGTGTCCTTGATTTGTTAGATTTGTTTCGTTGTGACATTGAGGAGCGAGGAGTCAACTTACTAATTTTTTGTGATGCGAGGAGGAAACAATTGGAGAAAAACGTATTTGCGAGGAGAGCTGATGGCGTTAAATGCGAGGTAGGGAGAAGGGGTTAATGTTCTAACCCCATGTACACCCACACTGCAATATTAAATTAATTTATTCATAAATTGCGGAATCATCGCCTAGATTCTCTCGAGGATTCTCTCAAAATGAGTGGAATCATAGATACGACTTTCAGAGAAAATAGAACGTCCTTTTCACATAATAGGTTAAGTTACTGAGGCCACACACCCCCTTCTCTTTCCCATTTAGGCTTCATATTCCCGAATGATGCGTTTTAAACTGCCGAAATCACATCAGTGGATGTCTAACAAACAATTTATTTTCTGTTTGATATCCTGCTTGGTCTTACAGACATAAGCATTGTGGATTACATTCTCACCTATTCTCATATGTGATAAAATATTTAGAACCTGCTTTCTTGCAAACACAAAAACCAGCTCTCCTAACACATTTTCCTAATTTGACCTGAAGTGGATCAAAAATGCTTACGTCAATTATAACTTCTTTGCATGGATTTTGCTTTTAAGCTGAAAACTTTCTGGATATCATCAGCGACGTTTTTCACACTGCTGCTCAACTTTCCCACACTTTTGCATTAACTTTGGCGATGTTCCATCAATGGCTTTCCTCTTTTCATCTGAAAAAAATCTGCGATTTTAGAGTCTCGTGTAGTAAGTCAAACTTGCCTTGATGAGAACTGATTGTCTTTAAATCTGCATGGCAATGAATATTTTTCCAGTTGCATCGAACGTTTCGCTGTACTTTTCTTTTTATGCAAATTAGTTGCGTCTCCTTCGTCTCCTTACAGCTCAGTTGCGTCTCGCACTTTACTTTGACTTTTCTCGGTTTTCAAATTAGGTGGTCTCCTTTGTACATTCTACATCTTCATGGTAAAGATTTAAGAATGACTTTGCTCCACGTGCAAATTTGTTGCGTCTCCTTGTAGCACAGTTTCATCCTACTCTTTCGCTATACGTTGCTTCGCGTTTGCTCCACGTGCAAATTAGTTGTATCTACTGGAAGAACGGTTTCGTTTCACATTTTGTGCTGCTACGATGCTCAGAGTAGTCGAGTCTACAACAAGGTATCCAAGGAAGACATAACATCGTCCTTTAAAATATCCATCTTGGCCTCAGACTGAATCTCAAGTAAAGAAATTTGTTGTTATCGTGAAACTGTGTCGCTCGTCATTTTTACGAGAAGACACCTGCTTGCTTGATAATCAATCAGTTGAATGCAGATAATACAATTTCCTCGTACGCTTTGCCTTGTCGAAAAGAACAACTATCTCTCTAAACCTTATGAAATAAGAGTCTTACATCTCTGTTACTACGTTTACATGAATCTAAAGAATAAACTCATCAGCTGCCATCATTTATGCGTGCAGAGTTATTTCAATGCACAGTTTCTCCCAGGTCAATAGTGACAATGAGTAAAGGTTGATATGGTTTGCAAATTCCAAAACATGCAAAAACTCGAATAATTTCAACCAGAAGGCTATAAGTATTGTTTCTAAATGATGGGTTAATGTAACTCAATTACTTGCTTTTAAATGGTTAACTATTTGTGAGAATCTCAACTCTGAGATCACTAAAAATTGAGAAACTTGAGTAAGGGAACATTATTGTTCAGTAAACATCTCTTTATTCCAGAAAGTCCAAAGTACGGTATATTCTCCCTTTTCACGTTTGTCTTGTACTGTTGTACTGGGTACGAATTGATATATGTCTAGACAGTGAAATGGCTTCATAAAATTCCCTGTGCAATGTTCACGAGACATCATGTTCCCCACCAACCTGGAAAACCATAGAATTTCTAAATTGAAAGCCTGAATTTCTGATTAGGAAACTTCTAAATTGAAACTGGAGTGCTGGAGGACGAAATGTTGGCATTGCATATATTCTCTAAATTTGTACATATTTGCAGTTGTTTTTTCGCTGTGTTGCATTGCATCTGCCTACANCTCCACGTGCAAATTTGTTGCGTCTCCTTGTAGCACAGTTTCATCCTACTCTTTCGCTATACGTTGCTTCGCGTTTGCTCCACGTGCAAATTAGTTGTATCTACTGGAAGAACGGTTTCGTTTCACATTTTGTGCTGCTACGATGCTCAGAGTAGTCGAGTCTACAACAAGGTATCCAAGGAAGACATAACATCGTCCTTTAAAATATCCATCTTGGCCTCAGACTGAATCTCAAGTAAAGAAATTTGTTGTTATCGTGAAACTGTGTCGCTCGTCATTTTTACGAGAAGACACCTGCTTGCTTGATAATCAATCAGTTGAATGCAGATAATACAATTTCCTCGTACGCTTTGCCTTGTCGAAAAGAACAACTATCTCTCTAAACCTTATGAAATAAGAGTCTTACATCTCTGTTACTACGTTTACATGAATCTAAAGAATAAACTCATCAGCTGCCATCATTTATGCGTGCAGAGTTATTTCAATGCACAGTTTCTCCCAGGTCAATAGTGACAATGAGTAAAGGTTGATATGGTTTGCAAATTCCAAAACATGCAAAAACTCGAATAATTTCAACCAGAAGGCTATAAGTATTGTTTCTAAATGATGGGTTAATGTAACTCAATTACTTGCTTTTAAATGGTTAACTATTTGTGAGAATCTCAACTCTGAGATCACTAAAAATTGAGAAACTTGAGTAAGGGAACATTATTGTTCAGTAAACATCTCTTTATTCCAGAAAGTCCAAAGTACGGTATATTCTCCCTTTTCACGTTTGTCTTGTACTGTTGTACTGGGTACGAATTGATATATGTCTAGACAGTGAAATGGCTTCATAAAATTCCCTGTGCAATGTTCACGAGACATCATGTTCCCCACCAACCTGGAAAACCATAGAATTTCTAAATTGAAAGCCTGAATTTCTGATTAGGAAACTTCTAAATTGAAACTGGAGTGCTGGAGGACGAAATGTTGGCATTGCATATATTCTCTAAATTTGTACATATTTGCAGTTGTTTTTTCGCTGTGTTGCATTGCATCTGCCTACAAATCTATTCAATTTCAAATTTATATTTCATGGGGATGAGTTTCAAATGTTCTTCAATGCGTCCCTTGCTCACAAGGTTTTAGCCAATTATGCTGTAGCAACGTAGATTTTTGTTTGAATAAAGTTTGCGCTATAATTACGCGCTTAGAGTATGTTTGACAAACACGCCGCACGTTGCTTCATATATTTACGCGTTTTTTGGTCACATCATAAAACTATAATTCATAAATAGACAATTTAGCCACAAAATGTTGTTCATTTTTCTAAAAAAATGCCAATCAACATTATCTACTTGCTACGTTGTTTGTTTATGCGGTAACCAAAACAAAAAGAATGGTTTTGCAGAGAAAGAGAAAATAGAAAGGCCCATATATAATATTTGAGGTAACTAGTACAACTCAACACAATTCAACCTGCGAATAAATTAATGAACAGAACCTTTAGATGGCCCACGGATCTCATGAGCAAAACCTTTGGATGCCCCACGGAACTAGCAGTCCTTTTGGGATATCTTAAAGGGGCTGTACAAGATTTTTTGTAAACAAAGATAAAGATCAGCTGGGTAATATCAACAAATTCAATGAGAAATTCGTCTCTAATTAGTGTGTGGCGCACAATTTCTTTAGACTGCTTGTTGCCTTTCCTGTGTTTATGCTAAACACATCAGAAACTCGCCATTAGAATCTAGATTTATCTTTATAATCGTTGATGGCATAACAAATCTGATTGCACTGGCGAATTCTACGGGGCTCAAACATGTAGAAAACATTTTTATTTGCAATGTATCTGATGCTACTTGCCTGCATTAGGGAGGGAAAGTTTATGATTTTTGGCTTTTTTGCTTTTACAGTCCTTTTGATGCTTCATTTATCTGCCTTCTTTAGAATGAACTTGTTAATAATATTTCAATATGATGGAGATAAAGACTAGACTCGTTTACGTGTCGTAGTTTTGCTCTTTGCCTGAGCTGATAACGCCACAACTACAGTGCAGCGACAACAACAAGAACAACGATTCAACTCAATAAGATGAGCGTAACTTGAGGGTCCTTATGGAATGAGGCAGTCTCGGTCTGGTGTAGTAGTCTCATTCTGAATAGCGATTACTGAGACTCATTGCCAAGAAGCAAATTTTTAGATCTGCTGTATGTTGTTAAATTTTGGTGATATTTCAAACAGGAGTAGCTTTTTGGGACACCTACAATTTTGGATATATTCTGTGTATATGCCCTATTTGGGCCATCATGTAACATGTCTGCGTCGTTGGATAATCAAGGGTGAATTCAACTTCTGTAGTGTTCAAGTGCGTTAATGTACGTTGAGTGCTTTTATCAGTCTGATAGAAAAGATGTGTTTTTAGATTGATAAAATATAGACTTTGAAAGAGTCTCCTTGAGCGTATAGACTATAGAGTTATCTGGCAAACAAGTTTCGATAAAATTCACAAAGACGATTTGAGATATGGCTTGGTTTGGTTTGAGAAAAGATTATCAGACAATTCTGCTATCGATAAAGTTGAAACCATTTGAGGATGAATGTGAAATTCGAAGCATTTATTTGCAAATGAATTTACTACCACATGCCGCGCATGAAGGAATTTGCAATCGTTGGAAAGATCGCAAAATAATTTGAGAATTCGTTGTGGGTTGTGCTCTAGTCAAAATCGAAAGTAAAAAGCTGCATGATTCAAAGATAGATTTGAAATCCGAAATTACGATTATGTGTACTACAAGGTTTGTGCTTTGGTACAGTGTGAAATAGCTGATAATGATTCAAAGATGAACATCGAAATATATTCTGCCCACATTTGCAGATACGGCGTAAGACATAAGAGCTGACGGATAAGTCACAAAAATGTTCACATGTTTGAAAGTCTGTTTGTCTGAAAGTATTTGTTGGATTCCTATGAACTGATGATATTTGTGTAGATAAAATGTCGATCTAGATATAAAGATTTAGTTGGCCAAGATCGAGCGTATCGTCCTCAAGTTACAAACATTTAAAAAACAAATTTCAGCTCAAATTGTCAGCAAATTTGATCAAGGATTTTTGGCCTATTTTGAAGGAACGAAGATAAAAAATTTGTAGAGTTGCTTGCAATTTGAAAAAATACAACCAATTTAAACAAACTAAATGTCAATTGTAACAAACTAGATTGCATCAAAGCTGAAAGTTTAGCTTCACAATCATTATTAGTTGAAGGAAATCCAAAGTCTGGTATTTCAAAAGTCAAAATGAGATCGAAAAATCTTCCAGTCAGTCTTTCAGTCCACAAAGCACTGGCATTTTTGTTTCTAAATTGGAAAGATTACAAAATATCTACATGAGAAGATGACTTCTTTTCCCCCAGGGAGGGGGATACTTAGTATATTTTACTGTCAAGATGTGCACTCTTTCCCAGGTATCACTTCCACCTCTTTATTGTCTTACTTACCCAATCAGTGCTACGACAGTGCACTTTGATCATGAGTTTCCTTCGATAGATTATTCAAAAAGAATAATAATGCCTGCTTTGACGTTTTGCTTTCACTTCATCGGGAAAAGATCTTCAAACGTCAAAGCAAGCATTTAATATCTGGAAAATAATCTAGAGTCGTCTAGAATCATATAGAATCATTTAGAATTGTCCATAATTCTATAGAATCCCCTAGAATGCTGTATAGTCAACTAGTTCCTATTTTGTAAACAAAAGCATGCCTGAAATCTAAATTATAACTATTCTGTATAGGATATCTTTGATAAAGCACTGGTAAGGGTGAATTTGTAAAGCAAAAGATCCATTTCTCCGATTTCACAAGCGATTTGTCTTTCTGAATAATATATTTCACACCTCTGTGCGCACTCAACTAAATCAAACTAAACAGAGAGCGCAAAACATTATTGTATGGTTGATTGCATTGAAGGTGTCAAATATACGAATCATTTGGTCATGTTGGAGAGAGAGCTGAATATTTTGTTTTCATTCTTGCTTCGAGCACTTTCATGCTATGAACACATGCCTTACTCCGCCTCCTGTTGTAACTGTATGTTGCCCGCGCTGTGAGGCAATATTCATCCTGGTTGGCGTTGCTGAAAAGCCTTTTAACAGGTTTTAATTTCTAGCGTGTTCGCTAAGACCAAACGCAAACAAATCTTTCTTATTGTACAGACCAAACAATATTCTTGGATTTTCATTTAAACCAAACAAAGGTGCTGAATTATTGCCGACTATCATTCCAAGAAGCATCTTTTATTACTCAATTTTGTTGAAAATGTTCTTTCTATATATCTTTAATATTTAACAACAATGATTGTGAGCATTGATGCATGAAAATTGTCATTCTAAGGAATGCATCCTGTTTTCTAAATTCTCTATTAGCTTCCAGTTGTCTATAAAGCAATTAAATTTCCTGGTTTCCTGTTAAGGAAAAACCTTTTGAAAATCGTGAAAATTGGGTTATGTTGTTCATCTCAAAATTTGTCTGATTTTTTCATCTAAAAAATTGATTCTAGAGATAGTGAAGTGATTTTAGACAAGACAAGACGTAAACATAACAATTTAAATCTGTGAGCATTTGTGTTTTTAAAAGCTACCTGACTTGGGGGCATTTCACTCCAAAAAATTTCTCGTACACCTTTGGCAAAAATCCTTTTGTTTTAAAGAAAAATCCATCAAAAATCCGTAAAAATCCTTTTATTACAAAAATCTCGTACGCCTTTTCGAATGAGTGAAAGAAATGCCCTGGTACTTCTATGAAGCATATAAACGCTTCGAAAATACATTCAGAAAGAAACTTCAAGTTTTTAGATTTAAATTAACGAACATTTCAGCAAATTATTAAGATGTGTAGGGAAGTATAATGCCATTTGATTTCTTCATCGTGAATCTCCGGACTGACAAACCAGACATCCATACCAGTCTTCAACTAAATTCTTTCTGCAAACATAGTAACTATGCTGCAAACAATGATCTAATTCTTGCCAAAAAAAAATTAGACATGATTCAATAAGATATAAGAAAAACTAACTTACATTAACAGGTCTTGTCGCCTTTTTGCCGATAACTTCAACGCAAGCAGCAATCGTTTGTAGAATGTGTCGTAAGCGCAGCTGATCGTAAACCTGCGTTTCGTAACTTAAAAGTAGTACAGCGACGAGGACATCATTGGGCCGTAAAAGCGATTAACTGCATATACTTTGCAAATCTTCTAACAGCTAAATGCCCTCATATTTGACCCACACTCAGGAGGGATATGCAAGAACCATATAGGCGGTAGGACTCGCTTCATTTTGCTTACAAATATACAGTTTCTTTGAAGAACGCAGTCTCGCACATTGATTAAAATTTAATGTCTCGGCTTTCACACGAAAAAGCACGGCCATCCTGGATCGATTTTCTTCATAAACGCAGCATAGAATATGAGTATCAGCAACAACAATTTTGAATAAGCAGGTAGGTTATATGCTTAAATTTATGGACTGAATTGGTGTGGAAATTCGTCGTTGACTGAAACGCGCAATTTATTTGCATAGCTACCTGCTTTTGTTACCGTAGTATGCCGCATATGCATATATAGAATAAAACCTAATGCCAGTGAGAGAATTATCCATTCCTTCTTCAAAAGCACAAGATTGGGAAAATTGAACGTTAACTTCTAAAAGTGCAAACATAAATAATTGAAGTGATCTGCATTCTAATGCGTTCTAATTCGTTCAACAGGCTGATTGCATTACAAAGCAAACATTGCTAAATTCTACAAAATTTGTTTGCCTGTGTGAATAGATATTCAGCGCAAATTTGTTTGCTGTACAATAGAAAAAAGTAACGCCATTACTCCAGCGTTATATTATTTTTTACTAGGATCCAAAAATACTTTGATCCGATCGATCATTCTCGCTTCTCATGATGAACATTCTTTTTATTCTCGTGGCGAAATTGATTTCTTTTTCGCTTCATTTGCGATAAAGCCCAATCCTTACATGATGTTGTAGTGTTTTCCAGCCCCCTCTCAAGGCTTTCCCCTTACCATCTATTGGCAAAAATTAAAAAAAAAAAGATTGAACGATAGGACTAGGACTCACGTCACGTGACACTCCAATATTTAGAAGTAGATATCCACTAAATAGATGTTTTGGACGATTTGAGTCCAAGATATGGATGCAATCTCAAGTATTATATATCAAATTAATCAGCAAACAAAGGGCTTTAATTTGGTATGAAAATATTTGAAATTTGATGATGTCAGTTTTTCTCATTATGACGTAATATTTGCCGCCATATTAGGCCATTGTATTAATTTTTTTGAAATTTAGGAAGTTAGGAAAACTGTTTTAATCAGACACACTCTATTCTAATATTTACAATTGGTTTGTTCTGTTTTCACTTTTTCGCTTCTCTTTACATTTGACAGATTCTCAACATCTGTGATGTCAAAAAATTAGCTATTTTCTGTCGAAATAATGGTTCAAATACGGTGTTTATAATGAAACTTTGATTCTAAGCTAAATTTCCACTTATCAGGTGCTAAAAGAGCACAAATTGATGAGATTCGCCTCTTGAAATTCAAATTTACCTTGGAAACCTAATTTTCTAAAATTGTCAGTTTTATGACATTATTGTGACGTAGGAGGGCGTGGTAGCCACACCCAACTCTTGCTACAAATTTATAAAAGGTAGCTGTACAACTGTGTAAATTTCCTTTCAGTTCCGATTGGTGTAAAACTGATTCTAGAGGGGGTGGAAAACACCCCCCCCCGGCCCCCCTCCTATAAATGGTACTGCCGAAAAAGGTGGTTGTAAGGTTAAACGGCGGCAAATTGCCTAAAATCCGGTAAAAATCGACGATTATGGCCGAGTGCAGAACAGAAAGATTACAACTAGAAAGATCATTAGATCGTTCGCATGTGGACGATGAGATTTGACGAAAGTGTCATGTTTGACTGCCAACAAAGAACTACTCAACCACGGGTAAAAATTTTCGGAAGACCGACAATAAGAATAATCTGCTTGACTTGACAAAAAAGCAACTCGTAGATTGCCGACAAAGAAATACATATTCAACTACGATAAGATTATCGGAGGACCGACAATGAAAATAACCTGTTTGAAGGAACTCGCAAGCAACTCGGAGGTTGTCGTAGATTTCCGACAAAGCAATACTCAACTAGATTCAACTACGATAAAAGTTGTCGTAGCACCGACGAGGAAAATCTTATCGGTGAGATGAGCCGAAGCAGGAACAGCATAGTCTTTCCAAAATAGAATAGTGTTATCGTTGAATGCCGACAAAGCAAAAACTTAATGCGTCTCTACGATGAGTGCCGACAAAGAATTGTCGTAGATACGAATAGCAGTACTATATTGTCATTGCACGATCGACGTACACCGAGCCACACCAGCACGAAAAATCGTGGACAAGTAAATTCTACTGTGCAGGATTGGGGCGGGGGGGGGGAGTTCCCTCAGTGGGATCATGACTCTGAAGAGGGATATTTTTAAGCTAAGAAAATAAGTCTTCCTTATCGGCAAAAGCTGAAATGTTAACTTTTTTAAACGAGGTAATATTTCAGTTAAGATTACTAAAATATTAAAAACAGACTCTGAATTAACTAGAAATGACAATATTAGCAGCTGATGAATCTGGATTGACGTCAAGTCATTTTGCATCCAACTAATCGCATAAGAAACGGATCAAAATTCGCAAGATTCGACTTAAATTAGAACAAGACTGTGGTCAAAGGAACAGCGTGGAGCGGCTCGAAAGTCTCTGGAGAATTACACCCCTCCTTTCGAAAGGATTTGTTTCGGGCTGATGTTGAACGACATTGCACCATTTTGAATAACAAATCGAGGGGATGGAATTACGTGGTCTTGAATAAAATCCCCTCTAAACAGCCAGATAAGAAAATGTTGCTATTTGCAAATTCATAAGCACCCCACAGATTTCTAAGGGTAATTCTCTTGACATCCCTTTACACCACAACAGCAAATTTAGGGAAAGTCAACCATTTATGAGATGCTTTGAAAGTAAAACACAGTTAATAAAGGCCACGCGGGCTGCTTCTAGCAGTCAAGCCAGTTGACCGTCCATCACCATGGACACAAGAGCCTTACAGAGCCATTACCACCTACCACCGATGGGCCGGTGCAAGTCAAATTTGGCCTAAGTGGAAACTTTGGATCCACATTGCATTAGTTGAACTGATTTAAAGGTTTATCCCCCCTGGGGGGGGTACTTGACCAGGGCAATGACGGGGGTGTGTCCTTAGTTGATTTTTCTATCAGTTCAACCACTGCATTGTGAATCCAAATTTTTGGTTCAGGCCAAAATTTGATTTTAAGACAGTTTAAAATTGCAGCATTCCTGCAAAGAACCCTGGGTGACCAAATTGCAAATAAATCTGTAAACAACATTGTTTTCGGCACATCTTCCAGTGTTTTCAGTAGAATCGTAGCTAGTGTTCACATGATGCCGACACAATTTGAGGAATTCAACAGTACATTTTAGTATCATTTCGTTAGCTTTCTCGTTATAAGCATTACTTCCAAAAAGAAGAAGATCAGATAGTAGAAAATTTGACCGTAGCGAACTCGTTGCCATCTCCCAAACAACAAGGTTAGAATTTAATCCCACTGAACAGATGTATGTTCGTCTAAAGAATCGACCAGCTTCGTTCCAAAAGCATTCAAGGGTGCTGGGTACTCGACCCACGTTACTTTGTTGTTATTGGTCCGAAACATCTGCGCACAAAAAGAACATTTACAGACAAGCCGCACAGAAGCTGCTGATGGGCTAATCTGATGTTCCATGCTGAAGTCACTCTAATTGAAATTTTGTTGTTGATTTCATTTCAATCGGCCATTCAAGGCATCTTTTAAAGAACCATTGTCACCCAGGGTCCTTTGCGGGCAAGCTACAATTTCAGACGATCTGAAAATAAAATTTGGCCTAAGCGGAATCATTGATTCGCACTGCAGTATAATTCTGATAGAAAATCAACCAATCTCAAACGCATTTCGTTTGGTACATTCTGTCTGAGGACGACCAAAAAGTGGATTGATGTCATATATAGGGGCGCCTTTCTTGTCAGAGAGGGGCGCCAAGCAGAGTTTTCTTTTCAAAGGGGGACAACTGCGCCCACTTGCCTCCCTTAAATCCGCCACTTAGTGGGCAGCGGCAAGTACACTTTTTTAATCCAGCTGAGTTGTGTTTTGAAACTGAAATTCCTCAAAGCGCTAGATGTATTTTCAAGCTTCTTTAAGATTTGCATTTCAATGTTGGTGCCATAATTTAAGGATGACTGCGTAGATCCCAAGGGGAATATTGATCAAAGCAGATGAAATCTCCGAGAAACAGCTGCATCCAATTCAAATTTATCCATGAGCAACAGAGTATAAGCAAGACAACTTCCAGAATCTTCAAATCGGTGTAAAAAGATAGATGTAAAATCGTGTGTAAAATTTTATGACCTATTTCTCTGAATTGAATGACTTGAAGATAACTTTTAGCTACTTTCAATTCTACCATTAGACTTTTAAGAAATCTTGAATCTTTCTCGAATTTACAGCATTATTTTGTATTTCAACTCATTTATGTGATGTCATCAAATTTCTAAATCGTAAACCAGAAGAATGAATACGTTGTCCGTTGACTTCATTCATTTTCTGTGTGTATAGTTTAACTTTCCTTTGCTTGAAAATACAAATATTATAAATAGGGTTGTGGTGTGAGAGGCAACACCATAACCTTGGTGTTTTGCCTCTCACCCCAGCAGTTTAAATTGAGATTGTAGTGTTTTGTTTAGTGTATTTTAAATCTTATTTGTTATAAAAAAAAAGAAAGAAGAATGATTGACTTCTGCCTGATGCCATATTGCAGACATTTATAAACTATGGCTTTTTTGAAAATTATTTCATGTTTCGTCAAAAAATTTAGAAGTCAAGATGGCTTTCAGTTCTTTTCAAATCTTTTTTGAGTTCTTAACAAAGACGCTTTAATTCTGAAATTAGAATTAAGATTTCAGAAAAATTCAACGGCAGAATTATAGGAAAATAGCTGAAGTTTCTTTGAAGCCTTTCAGTTCAAAGAAATAGATCATATAATTTCACTAACGTTTTTAAGGATTTGGAACCTATGCTTGCTTTGATGGTGAAAGCAACTGGACTGCTATATGCGTGAAAACACCCAAAAAAAATGTGGAAAAAACCTTAGTAACCTTCTTAGGTGCTGAATTCGTTACTTTGCACTCTCTTGATGTCTTTGCAAAGATCTTTGCAAAGCAGAAAAGCAGTTACTTGATTCAGTTTTCAGTTTAGGCCTATTTCAGGGGATCTATCTTGGAGAAAAACGATTGGAGCGTGCCTGTCAAAGGAAACATTTCCGGACCTGTCATGGAACAAACTATTGGAAACGCAATACCGGTCCTGGAGTAAGGTGCAGCAAACTAGCCAGCTAAAGTAGCATTGTTCTTTCAGATTCTTCATAAAATTTTGAACTGTCCCAGAAATATTAGCTTTATTGACATACCTATTTTTCCGGAACCAAGATACGAAAGCTGTAATCCTGTCCTTTTAAAGCCTGGTTTTCATTAAATCATAATTCCTCGTAGCCTGCGTGCAGACTTTACTTTCCACTGTGAAGGTGATCCAAGGCGGATCCTCATAGGCTCTCCTTCGCAGTGGAAAGTAAAGTCTGCACGCAGGCTAAATTCCTCGCCGATCATTGTCTTACAGCATCGGTGATGATGAGGCCTAAAACTGCTACAAACATGAGATTGAATTCCCCTGTTTTCGCCTAGAAATTTGTCACACAAGTTGTATAGGATACTTTTTATGTTTCCCGTCTTCTCTGTGGTTTGTTTCCCAGCGTGTGCCAGTGTTTGCATAACGATATTTCATTGCAGATTGAAAGAAGCTGCTCGGGTGTAGAAATTACAATATCGTTTTAAAATCATGAAAGAGAATCCCGTTTGGAAGGCCACTGCTCCCTCAATATCAAAATGATAATATTGAAAACTGTCTTGTTTATTGCCAATATGTTCAGTTAGGTTCAGTGATTTACCCAGCTTTAATCGGCCATTCCTTCCCCTTCCAAATCCTGCAAAAACCAGTGAAAACAATTAGCTAAACTTCCTTGGTTTTGGGTTTTCCTTCCTAAAAATGATGAAAATGACACTCACATGTATTCATGTATTTTGTCCTTCTGGGAGAATGGAATCCCCCTGAATAGGTTATTCATACTAGGGGAAAACTTGCCCATCCTCCTCAAGAGGATAGCACGTGTACTAAAGCGTGCCGAAGTCATTGCTGTAAGGCCCGTGTAAGGCAGAACTTTTTAGGAAAATTTGTTCGTGATTTTGGGCACGTTTTGAAGGTTTCTTGAAGAGGCTTTCTCGAGAAAATACCTCATAATTTTAGAACGGAGAGGCCGATTTCAATCAGGTAAATTTTAAAATAGAGTTGAACATGTCTACCATTAAATTATATATTTTTCGATACAATCGTCTTGATATCCAGGGAGCCGTGACCTTTCAAACAGGGATTCTAATTATTGACTCGCCCGGTACTTTGAGACAAACTTACCATTTTCTAAAACACACAGTTAATGAGATTGATATGAAATGAACGAAGAGATAACTGCAAAACTTCACTAATAAAAATGTCTCAACCGTGGTCTCAACGACAAAACTTCTTCAGAAAGATACTCAACTCTCTGGAAAGAAATAAAGCAAATTCATAGTCAGTCTAAATATTGATAGAATTCTTTTACCTCTCAATAGGTGCAATAAGATGGGTGTTCAGTTCCACATTTCTCAGCGAGGACCTTCTTTCATTCGCTACGTCTTCAAGAGGAAAGTAAAGCTGCCAAATGCGTTGTCTTAACGAGCATCCCTACTAGCTTCTTAGTGTGCACAATGATACTGAAATTAAAGGGCAGCTGGCTTCTGCACGTAAATTCATCTTTTTCACCTGGTGCCTAGAAAGAGATATTTTTTACACCTATAACATCAAATGTGCAGCATAATGTTGGCTGGAAACATGTAAAAAATAGCAGCATGATTAGAGAATTCTGAGTGAGCAATCACAATCAAAAATTAGGATGTGCTCCAGCTTAGGATCGAGCCAACTAAGGTCAGATTTCCAAACTGAAAATAGCAATGATCAGGGGCGTAACTAGACCAATAATTTCGGAGGGGTGAAAAAGGTCTTTGCCCTGCGAAAGTGAGTGGTGCCCTGCAGACCTCGAGGCAAACGTTCGTCTATAGGTTGCTAGTAAAGGCTTTGCCAATGTAAATTTGTCAGCTAAGGTGAGTTTCTAAGCCGAATAGCAACAGAAAAACATGTGAAACTTAACTGCTGTGTAATATCTATTTGTCTATACTGGACATGAATTATTTGATGTCAGTTTTGATTTGGCTTTGTAATAAAGTTTACATCTCGTGTCATATATGAGGGGCGGTGAGGGATGAGGGGGATGAGGAGGATGAGGGGCGCTTTTCTCGCCAAAAGGGGTGCCAAGCTACCTTTTTTATCGTGAAGGGAAGGGCAGTTGCCCCCATTTGCCCCCTCCCTAAATCCGCCATTGGTGGGCAGGAGGAAAATAACTTGTAAATGTCTTCAACTGTTTGTTTGCTGGCTTCTTCATTGGTGGCAGAGGCACGCTTTGATATTTTCAGCATACTCAGCAATAAGAGAATCAAGGACCAAGCACATTTCCTTCCTGTAAAATTCTTGGCACGACAACACAGCCGTTGTTGCTAGATTTTCGTCAATTCGTCTGGGTGGACTTATCACTCTGTAGTGACGTTGGTACTCTGATATCGGATCGATTTCTTGCTTTTCAGCAAAAGCAACCATAGAATCCAGCTGCGCATTCATTGCCGTTTCGTCAGTTCACATTTGCTCCAGATTCTCTACAGTGGCATCAATGCGCTTTAACTTTTATTTTAACTTTCAAGTCTACTACATCTGCATTCACTACTTCATCAGTCGTTCTTGGGATGCATTCATAGTTTCGCCAGACTGAGAGACTTTTTTGAAAAGTTTCTCAGCTTCATGGAATTCTCCACCTCTTTCGTGGCATTTCCATAAACTTTATGTTGTTTGCAGCTTCCACTAAAAGATACGTAAAGATCTTCCAGTCCTGTATGCATGGAGGTCACAACGGCGCTCCGCTTGGAGCAGTACTCGTTAAAGGTATTGGATCGATGCCCCTGGCACTGGCAAGGAATGTAAGGTACCGATCTGTCCAACATTTCCTGTAAACAACGCTGAGTACCCTTGATCCGTCCAGACATCGATGCAGCAAAATCATAGATTTTGAGAGATAAACCATCAATACCAATGCCGTTATCCTCAAATGAAGCAAGAACATCTTTGGTTGTGTCTTTTCCATGCTTATTAATGCATTCTTTCATTTTAACAACTCTCTGGCGTGAAGCTCCGTCATTGGCAACAAACCTTAAGGCTACAATCAATTTATCTTAGTGCCCTTTCTATTTTCAGCAAGTGCCCCTTTGGCTTAATGAAAAAAGTGTCCTTGACGTGTCGTGCCCCCCCCCCCCNNNCCCCCCCCCCCCAGCTTGAGATGCTTCCTACGTTCCTGATCGGCAGACACAGAGTGGATTCCTGGCGCAGCAATTTCAGTTTTTATCCTGCTTCGGATAGCATAGGTTCCAAATCTTTAACTCGGCGTAAAAAGGTCGGTGTAAAATTCAATGACCTATTTCTTCTGATTGAATGACTTGAAAGAAACTTTAGATACTTATCTATAATTCTACCGTTGGACTTTCCAGAAATTTAGAGTATTTTTCGAAATTACAGCGTATCTTACATTTCAACTCATTTGAGGATGTGACGTCATCAAATTTCTAAATCATAAATCAGATGAGTGACAGACTTTTGCTTGATACCATATTGTAGGCATTCATAAACTATGGTTTTCGTCGAAATTACTTCACGATGCGTCAAACTTTTTAGAAATTATGATGGTTTTAAGCTTTTTTAAAAATTTTTTCTTTAATTCTTGAAAAAGAAGCAAAACACTCTAATTCTCAAAATATTGAAAATTTCAGAAAAGTACAACGGTAGAATTATAGAGGAATAGCTAAAGTTTCTTTGATGTCATTCAGTTCCAAGAAATAGTTCACTCAATTTTACACCAGCCTTTCTAAAGATTTGGAACCTATGCTGCTTCGGATATTCTCAGCAAGCAAGTGCACCAACTCGTTTTGAGATCCTGCGCTGATGTATTTAGTGCTCTAAGGCTCCAAACGTTTGTGTTCGAGCCATTCCTTCAAAGTAGGACAATGCCTGGTCATTAAGATTGATCAGCTGAGCAAAGTTGCCATGAAAGACAGCGATTGCCTCGAAAGGGTTCTTGCCACATAAAAAGGATTCGTTAATATAGTTAAATGAGTGGTGCACACAGCACCTTTGAAAAGACCTTCTCTACCAAGCCGGGGATGTCAGTCACTACGACTAACCGGCAGTTATGTGCCCCTAATATTGGTGGGTTTTGCGTTTTGCCAGTGAAGATTTGTGTTTGAAACAATTCCGAAATTGACAACTGATTCCAAATTTCAAGACAGATTAGCATGACTGCAAGACTTGTTACGCGGTTGCTGCACTGTAATAAAATTCTTCTTGGTGCCCTGCAAAATCTTTGATTGCCCTGCAAAATCCGCAATATTTGAGATTGGGGGGGGGTGTCACACCCCTCCATACCCCCCCTCAATTTTCGCCCCTGGCAATGATACCAGCGAAATAATTGTCATTGCGTTGTTAAAATTGTCGAAAATTTTCTGCAAATTTTTCATCTTTGAAAATTTACCACATGAAATAATATTGAATTTTTTTGATCTTTTAAAATTGAAATATCCTAACTTGATCAAATTTACAGTATTCAGTTTGGTCATAGAGCCTAGAATTCTGAGAATACAATGTGAAATGGGGAAACATCCAACCTGGTTCCTAGGGCCAGCTTCCTACGTCAGTACTGAAATGGCCAACATCGATGACCTAAGGAAGACAATGGTGGGCATGGGAACGAGGTTGGGAAACATCCAATTTGAAAGGAAACGGCATACAAGAAATCTGCTAGTCTCGTTTGATGATACTATCTTACATATAAGACACATAACACCTGACTGACGTTTCAAAAACGAGGCAATACAAGAATCCCGCCAATAACATTGGTTAATCGCACATTTCCCGCGGCTTTCCCGTAGCCTTGTATGATACGATACAAGGACGCGTTTTTGTCACCACAGCAACTGATTTAGGCCTATGAGACTTACAATAAACTAAGGCGACATAACAGTAACAAAATGCAATATAAGTCAAAATTAGAAGCTATCAGGTAATAAAACACACACAAGCCGGTTTTGTGTTGTGCAGGAAAATACATAGCCCTCGGTCTTATTGCACAGACCTCACAACCTCGGTCAAGACCTCAGACTTTATATTTTCCTGCACAACATAAAACGGCACCGGTTAGTATGCGCATAAGAGAGCCTGATTCAAAATTTTAGGTTTTTTAAATACAAGGATTTACTGTATTTGATCAAAGAGCAGTTGAATCTATCATAAATAAACTGTAGGCACTTAAGAAAACAGCAAAGGTTCCATTTTGATTCGAACAGATCTCACGCAACTCACACACGCTTTTTTTCTTTGCGGTCAAAAGGATTAAAAGAAAGAAACAATATTGCTGGTTCGATTTCGCTAAATAGCTACCTCATAAAGGCACTATCGTTGTCTCAGCGCATTACTTAGCATTGTCTCCGCGACTTGATTGTATTAAAGCTATTTTCAAGACAGCTTGCTGTAAAAAATTGATGATAGATAAACATAGTACTTGTAATCCTGGGAAAATGTGCTTCTAGTAAACGGACAGCTTACTTACTTGAGCATGCAGCAGCAACTCTCGAAGCGAATTTCAAAACTGATTTTTGTCGATTGAATTGTAAAGCTGAATTCACATTTGAAGGATCCTTAAGCGTCCTTCCTGATGCATTCCGGATTGCAATGAGGCACGGCAATGCGAAGAAGTTTGATTAAAGGTAATGTGTCCATGTAGGTACAGCGGCTTTGGGGGGAGGGGGGCACGCCAATTACACGTGATATTTCATATGATCACTTCGGCAATGGAGCTCACTAGATGCCACGTAGCAGCTTCGAAGCTCTTCGTCAGCATCTTGTCAGCATATTTTAACAGAGTGTATACGCGGCTGTACTTACATGGACACATTTCCTTTAAAGGGCTTGTTTATAAATAGAACGCTAAAGACACTCAGACATAGCATTGTCCCTTTGGCTGTCCGTTTTCACGGCGCATGTATGTGCAACTTGGATGACTGGACGAAAATCTTAAATTTTACCTGGAACCAGGGAATTAGCCTACAATGACCGTCGGTACATATCACCAGCCACTGCAATGTTACACTTCGCTAACGCTCGTGCAACAGATTTTAACTAATCGAATTCTAAGTCCCAAATCAAAGAAGAATTTGTCTCCTTGTCCATTCATGTCAAGTCTCTAGAGATTTTGATAGAAGTTTTTGATTATTGTCAGTGTTTTCGAGACTAGCCCTTGCCGAGAGCTGTTAAGCAAAATGTATCATTTAAGTTAGCGGGGCGGAGAAATATCACCAATTTACCCATCCCGGCATGGTTTCATACGAACTGTTCAAGTTTAACTAAACTCGGTTGTACCTCAGCAAGCAGAGGACTAAGAAATCTAAAAAATCCTGTAATCTAATTCTAGTTTTTAGCTAAAGATTGAGTCATAGTTGAGTCATCTTCAAATTCGGTCGAGTGTACGATTTATTGTGGCCTGTCAAAAATGGATAGCTCATTTCGCCGCACCCGGTAGGCAACTTAGTCTTTGGAAAATAAATCCTTTGAAAGATCAAAGCAATTCTTTATATTCTGATCAATCAAAATGTTGGATAGTCACTGAGCTTTTCTAGCGTATGATAGTTCTGATCGTGCGAAGATCTGGCGCCGAAGAATCAGTTATTCATTCTGTACCACTGTATTTACTGAGTGAGTTGACAGCAATCTCCTCGTGGGAAACTTTGAGGTAGGAGAACAAAAAATTCCGCCCTGAGATCAACAAGAACGCACTGCTGCATTGGAGACTAAACGCTCTAAGANATCCTTTGAAAGATCAAAGCAATTCTTTATATTCTGATCAATCAAAATGTTGGATAGTCACTGAGCTTTTCTAGCGTATGATAGTTCTGATCGTGCGAAGATCTGGCGCCGAAGAATCAGTTATTCATTCTGTACCACTGTATTTACTGAGTGAGTTGACAGCAATCTCCTCGTGGGAAACTTTGAGGTAGGAGAACAAAAAATTCCGCCCTGAGATCAACAAGAACGCACTGCTGCATTGGAGACTAAACGCTCTAAGAGCAAATGTTTTTCTTTACCTAAATTTGGGAATATCACACGCCCTCGTGCGTATTAAGGCGTAAGCCTAGAAAACCGTCCAGTTGTCTGCTATCAGTGAATGACTTATAATTTGAAAAATTATTAACCCTTGCTTGCAGTAAATTTCAAAACAGCTCTGTAAGTTATTTTGACTTTATACTTGAGGGATTAAAATTAAAGAAAGGACTATGGTTCATCCTTTGGGCTGCAGAACATGGACACGCGTTGGCCTAACAATCCGACGGTTGGTGGGTGAATCTGCTACCAAGAGAGTCGCCAACTCTTTGTACTTCCAGGCTAAAGGAATCACGAGGTGCATCACATCGAGAGGAAGGACCAGAATACTGCTTCTGTAAACTTTACTTCTTAGTGTTCCTAAAAACTACTTTGGAAGGCTAGGCGAAAAGAAATAAACAAACAAACAAGCAAGCTGGCCAAGGGTAAATAATCTTGTGAATAAGCCAAAACTACTTCCTGGTAATTCTTGTTTCCAGATAAATTTCAGAATCAACAACAAAGTTTTCTTGTACGATTTATCATCTTTAAGGTAGCATAAGCTTTTGCAAATATATTTTTGAAAAGTAAGAGATAATTAAACACCTAGAAGTGGTAGAATTACGTTCAGTTGTACAAAAGAATGGTTTTATACACACAAGTCAAAAACTGACAACAACACGAAACATTAGTCTCTAAATTCTAATCATTCTAAATTAACAACTCTCTGCGTCAAGTACAAATAATAAAGACAACTCGTTTACGACTAAAGCATCTCAACCAAGTTTTACTTTACCTGAATGCTAGATGCAAAAATACAGTATAATTCGAGATCCCTGCTCTTTGGAGCTCGCCTGGCGAAGTTTCAAGGTTTCAATGGTTTCGAGACAATATTTAATTACGGGTGTTCCTTGTTGCTACGCCTGGGTAGCCTGTAAACGTGATTGGGAGCTGGGAACTGCCTAACCTGTCTATTGGTTACCACCTGTGCACCTTCTTTCGAATATGCTCTATTTCTGAAACTTAAACGATGATAAATAGCTGTGTTATTGATCGGAATATAAGGATGAGATGAAAACATGGGGTTTGCATTAAAGTTTAAATCAAACATTTTGGATTATGATTATCAAAAAACATTTCGATAATATATAAATATTTTTCAGGTTTACTGGCCAACGAAACGAACAGGAACTTTTCTGGAACGCCCGATAAAAGCTGCACCAAGTATTCAAGAGTTGTTTCTTTACTCTGAACTTTAAAAGTCTGCTAAGAATTCAAGATCGTGTTTTGTATTCAACTTTAAAAGTAGGCACAACTATTCAAGGTTTTCTTCCCGATTCAAAATTCCAAAATGTGACTCAAGAATCAGATACGAGCGCAAAATTCAACAGGAAGTGTCAGCCATGATTTCAACAAGAGTGTGGCACTTTTCTCAAGTACTCGGGGGTGTTCTCTCTCTGTAAACATTGAAAGTTGTCCCAAGAGTTAAAAGCCATGTTCTCTCCATTAAACTCTAAAAGTTTGCCCAAGGGGTGTGCTCCCTCCAATAAACTCTAAAAGTTTTCCCAAGGGTGTGTTGTCTCTCTACTAAACTCTAGAAGTTTACCCAAGGGTGTTGTCTCTCTACTAAACTCTAAAAGCTTGCCCTAGGGTGTGCTCTCCCCACTAAACTCTGAAAGTCTGCCCAAGTATTCTATGATTAATATCATCTAAAATAAGTGAAAATTTTTCTTTCTTATCAGCAGGGATATAAAATCCTTCTTCGGTTTGGTTACAGGCATCGTCTTTTTCATCACTATAAAAATCATCGTAATCTTCTGCATAGAATAGAGGTGACAAAGAAGGCTTATTCTTGGATCCTCGCGGTCGGCCTCTTTTCCTAAACGATCTTGAGTCTTTATCTTCTGCCGACGACGATGCATTTGAATCATTCTGTGATAACTGAAAATAAGATCAGAAACAATTATAGTGAAATATTGAAATAAACGACTATTTCCACGATTTTAGTAGAGTTATCTCATGCAAAGCGGTTTGAAATATAGTCAGAACTAGCTTGCAAAGAGTATTCATATGCTGTAAATATTTGATAAGAAGAAATGCTGAACAAACAATCTTTTTGATGCAAGAAGATGTGAAATAAAGATAAAGATTTCCTGTATTTCACACTTGATTTTCCCATTTTGTGCAATTATGTCTGGGATGCATTCGTAACACCTTGGGGAATGACCGTAATCATTCAAAGCTCAAGACATAACGCAAACAGCTCACAGAAGATCGGAGCCATTCATATCGTTGACAATTTCCACTCTGGATGATTTTAGACTACCCTCACATGAGCAAACTCAAACCGGTCTGAGTTTCAAATCGGTTTGAGTTTCAATTCGGTCTGCGGTCTAAGCCCTTTGAGTGCTCACATGACGCAGGCGAATTGAAACTCAGGTCGACCTGAGATTCGTTTCGGTTCTCAGGTCGGTTTGAGTTTTCAGGTCGACCTGAGATTTTCATGTGAGCAGAAACTGTTTTCGTTTCGGGGCGAATTGAAATTTCAAAACAAGTGTGAATGACATTCCTTGCGTTCCTTTGGCAATCAAAACAATCAAGATAAATCTTCAACAATGCAATGATAATTGTTCTGGATGACAGGGGTATGCGCGCATTGCTTGTATTAAGGAAATGTTTGTCAAATGCGCATGTGCAGAGCAAGTGAGCTGAACTCAAACCGATCTGAGAATGTTCATGTGAGGGGGAGGGAAATTAACAGACACAGCAAAATTTCAAACCGATCTGAAACTCAGATCGGTCTGAGTTTTCTCATGTGAGGGTAGTCTTAGAAAGGCTTTCAATCGGGACCGTACCCTTTATTCATTACTCCATTCATTGCTTTATTTTTTTTTCTTATATTCCCATAAAATTTACAATCAACAGACAAAGGTTACAAGACGATGCCACAAGGAGCATGGAAATACATAGCAACCCTGCGACCATAACATTTAACATAGAGATTCAAATTAATGTTACATTTAAATATTACAAATTACATATTACAAAATAGCAAATGGCAAATAACAATGACATAATTCCGTCAAAAGAAATTAAAACAACAAAAAACAAATGTGAGAAAAAAACAGATTACAAGAGAGAGGAGGTTTTTAACAACAAACTTAGGAACTTACTGAAACCGTTCTGAGGCCTGAATATATTTTAACGTTGCCTCGAGAATTTTTTTATTTGAATCTAAAGATAACTTTTCGTGGCCATACAGGATGATTTGGAGTAAATTTCTATTTGAGAAGGCCTAAAATATTTCTAGCAATTAATAGCTAATTAACACGCTAATTCCTACTGTGCATGCCAAATCCAGGCATGGGGCCCCTTGTTTAACGCCCTTACCAAAGGACAGCGAAGTGAGTCGCTTGGTCAGGCTTGTAATAATGCGACAGAGCGTAACTTTAGTTACCTAACGGAAACTGTATGAGCCACTCGGACAGTCACCCTACTTTATTCGATTAGACGCCAGACCCAAATAAAGAAGCACCCGTCTAGTTTTAATTCTGGATTTAAAAGGGTACTTATCAATATGGTCCGGTTAAGTGCCAGCTCACAGAACATCTCGTTTACCTTTATTTACTACTGACTGCTATTTAGACTTCGCCACATCCTACGCGCTGCAAATCTATCTAAAAGTCTCGTTAAAAACCCCTGATTCTAAAGAATCTCCTAAAGTTATCTCAAGCAGAACAAATTTGAATGCGTACAAATTCTACCAGGTGTCCCAAAAAAAGGTACTCCTGTTTGAAAAATCACCAAAAATTTATCATCAAACCTTTGATGAAATTATCTTTTTGAGCTGTTTTGTCAAAGACCCAAACATATTCATAGATGATAAAATGTTTGCGTTTGATACAACAAGGTCGAAAAATTATACGTTGAAAAACCTTATTTTGAGAAATAGTTTTTAAGCAAAATACTCAACCTTGCCTAAGAGTCAAAATTTTCAGATTCTTTATCATCGTTGAAGTCTCCAATGATAGTGCGCATTTCCTTCTGTCATGTATGACCTAACTACAGTAGAAGCTTGACATGCACAAAGAAATTGATCTGGCAATCATCAGTGCATTTTTGCAGTATGATTCAAAACCAGTTAGCCCTGAAAAGAGCTAAATTTGCTAATTTTTAAACCAATTACAAGATCAGCCATACCTTGGAAAATAATTTGGTCTTTGATCTACTTGACAAAAAAGAAAATTGAACATCGGCCGTGTAATCAAATTTTGGTGATTTTTCAAACGGGAGCATTTTGCTTTGGGACACCCGGTATTAGAATGAAATCTTATACTGTATCTCATATGTTGATGATAACTTTGGTCTGTCGATCTTACAGAGTTTTAAACACATGATAAGTTAACCTAAATGTTTTAACATCTTTGAGTCATCAAGGTCAACGTTTCTTATGGACAGCTGATCGAAACAAATGCTCCCTATCTAGCCACAAATAGATGTCCAAGCACTATATTAAGATTGATTGTAAACAAGGCTCAAAAATCTCATTATCGAAAAAAATCTCAAATTGTTGCAACAAAAAGACATAGTATACATAAACATCTCAGCAGGAAGAAGGCAAGATTCATTAAGTTTTCCTTGATTTCATTAAGAGATATACTTAAATCTCAAATCTGATACATATCTCAGTCAAGGTATTGCAAACATGGATTAAGATGGATAAGCAATTTTAAAAAGTTATGGATAGTCCTCTGCTAATCTGTTGGTTAAACTCTGGAATAGGATTATAGCTTAAATCTTCAATTTTTAAAGCTGCAACAAAGTTGATTTAAAATCATGCATTTATTGTCGTCTAAACAAAACATATGGCACACTGGTTTATTAAAAAGATCTTGTCTTATTTGATTGGGTCAAAATTTGCATATTTGATACATGAATTAATGTCTGACAAATTTATTGACTTCCACTCACCAAATTTCTATCCTTAATTGCCCACTCAGTCTCTGTGCCTTCAAAATTTCTGACCAGCTTTAATTGCTTGTATCCTTTTGGCAATCTTTTCTGCTTATCTTTAGATCCTTTTGGTCGACCACGCTTTTTAACTGGAGGCTAAAAATAGAAAGTTGGGTCAACTTTTATAACATGATTTAGGAGAACTAAATTTTTCATGCTTGTAATTCTATTTTCAATCTCTTAAAAAGACAGCTTTGTATTGAATCAGAGGGTACCCTCCCCCTTCTTCCAACTTTTCATTCTTTTTGAAAACCTGGGAAAATTTCTGGGACCATTGATGCCACAGGCCGCTATTTTTCCACCTATGTCCAGATAATACCAAAGTCAACGGATCACGGCTAGTAATGCCTCTTTAAATCTTCAAAGTTTGTTGTTTCAATTGGCAGCCTAGGAATATTCTTCCAACCATTTTGCTTAAATTAATATTTTTGCCCTCTGCTAAGACAAAAAGTAGTGGCAAATCATATTTACTGTTGATTTAGGATTTTCTGGCGGAGCCTGTTGATCTTTCCCTCCAACTTTATTGGGATCATTGTTCATTTTCTCTTCTTGTTGTGTTGTCTCAATATCATCAAGGTTATTGCTTTCTGTATTTGCAGCCACTTGCCCAGTTACAGTATGATTTCCTTGATTTGTACGTTTTAGTTCAGTGGATGTTGGAACCTTAACTATACCATGATATACAAATTCAGCAACTCTGTGAGCTTCTTTTTTGTTTCTTTCTGGTCTCAGACGATCTTCTAGAATAGTTTCTTTCTCTGCAAAAGATAGTCTATGATACCGGGGGCGCCAAAATAAACTATGCACATTTGGCAGGCCACAATAAATCGTACACTGGACCGATTTTGAAGATTTATGACTTAATCTTTAGCAGAAAGCCTGAGTTAGATTCTAGGACTTTTTGCAAATTTTTCCGTTTTCAGTTTTTAGAGCTAGAAGCGAGTTTTTTATAATGTTCGTTTTCGAGAACATTGAAAAAGATAAAAAAACGTTGATCAAATTTTAACAGATTCAACATGAATCAATAAAGAGAAAAGGTTTTCAAGGGGATTTGGGGGTATAGTACGAACTCTCGTACAGTACGACATTTGGTCGATTTCTAAATCACAAATCACCACGAACAAGTTCTCTCTTTGTCCATTCATGTTGATTCTTTAGAAAACTTGATCGATGATTTATGATCGTTTTCAGTGTTTTTGAAAACTAACATTTTAGAAAACTTGCATCTAGCTCTAAAAACTGAAAATGGAAATATTTGCAAGAAATCCCAGTTTCTAATTCAGGCTTTCTACTAACGATTAAGTCATAAATCTTCAAAATTAGTCCAGTGTACAATTTATTGTGGCCTGCCAAATGTGCATAGTTTGTTTTGGCGCACCCGATACTGTATATATGTATATTTTATATTATTTGATTTAGTTAGCTTTCATTTTGAACACTTACCACAGGTCAATGTATAAGCATTTCATGCAACAACTGATAGTTACTGTAACAAATTACAGAAATCATGATCACGCTACACAGGCTTGATTCTAAATAAAATGATTGTTTTAATCACATTTATCAACTGGCATGAAGAAAATTGTAGTCTTTTTTCCATGAGTGGGCTTGGCAAAATTGAAACACTAAAGATGGGTGTGATGATCTTTTTACAAACAAAAGATGCATTTCATTTTTCAACTGAATTCCTGTAGAATCCTAATAATATCAAAGGAATTACGGTGCATCTTTGTGAAAAGCTCTTTAAAATCATATTTAGCATAATCATCGGTTGGAAAATTGATGCTTCCCCAGACTGGAAATGGCATATGTTGCGCCAAAGATGTGGCAAGACAGACTTATTTAAACGATGGAAATAATAATAGAACAAAAGGAATTGGCTTAAATCTGTGGTATACAGCATACACAGATTCCACCAGGGGTGCTCCCTGCTGGGTATGACAGACAGAAAGAAACAGACAGAAAACTACTATGGGCCTTCACATTGAGATCTCAGATGTGACAAAGCTTTTTGAGAACAAATATAGAACAACAGGTGAAAGTGCTGATACTTTTCCAGACTGCAAAACCTGAAACTCTCAGATGTAAACATTTGCTGAATAATTTACTACACTGTGTGACGTATTGATTTAAGTAAAAAACTTACTTTCTGAAGATCTAGTGGAAGGTGGCTTCTTTGCTTGAAATACATAACCACATCCTGGGCATGTTTTATAGGCAACAGCAAGCTGAAAAAAACCCAAAAAATAGTTGATCAGTTATTTTCAGTTGGACTTGGTGATGATTTATAATTTTTCCACTAATAGACCTTTTAGTTATTCTGAAAAGAATCAGAATGAAGAACATTTTGCTACATTTTGTAGAATGCTTGATTGTGCACAATAGTGATAGAAGCTCTAATGCCACTCAATCAAATATCGCGTGTAAAAAAATTCTTGATCCAGGCTCTTTTGTAGAATAGCTAAAAGGTCTATTGATAATGGGCATCCTTAGTGGGGAGATGTATTTTTTCTCCCTGTTCCCTATTTCTCTATCTTTTCAATGCCTCAATGGTTTATCATGGGTGTGCATAAATGGTGTGTTGATATTTATCACTGTGATGCCTTATGGGCCTTCTTACTGATTAAAATGTAGATCTAAATGCATATATAGCTCTATTAACAAAATTCCCATCACTGAGATTTTACAAAATCGCAAAATTTTCTGTTCCACTAGCCTACAGCCACACCGGAAAGTTAAAGTGCACACGCACAGAAGATGCATGCCCGGCTATCAAAAGTAATGACTTTATTTTTCTTCCTTAGTTTATGCTTAAAAATTGCACATGGAAAATCTTGAACGCACAACATAAAATGTAGTCCGGTTCTGCAGTAAGGGCACACACAAACCTTGTTTCATTTTCTAATGGTGGTACCTCTAGTCTAGGCCTATTTGTCCTGGGCGGAGACGCTGAGAGGGCCATCATGATGCTAGGATATCCTCTCCTCGGTGATCCTCTCTGTGCAAGTTTGGAGAACATAAAATTATTCATTAAATTTTTAAGAAATGAGTAGCTATAGTAGGATGGTTTGCACTTCAGCGGGGACACACTTTTAACTGCAACCATTAACGGAGCTGCCAGTATTACGGTACTACATATGTATGTACTGTATATTAATTAGGCCCATATTTTTGGGCCCTGTTTTTGGGATTCCTGGAAGCAACAGTTGTTTGGAAATTTTCTCAGGTCTTGCAAAATCGATAAAACAATAATAAATGAATATCTTTACCGTTTTATCACAGTCGGGGCAATGTTTTACAACCATAACAATCTGTTCATATCAGCCACACCACTTCTCTCCACTACTCTCTGCCGCCAACAGTCCTGTTATTTTGTTGTCAAACGATAGCACCCAAGCTACTTCATGTAGTGATTATGACATTTGAGACGAAATTGTGTTTGTGAAGAAGCAAAAGGAGCATGGAGGGACCATAAAATCTTCATTGGCGGACAGATCAAATGCACTCTTCCATAATTGAACCAATCAAATTGCGTAAAAACGACAGCAAACGCAAATCTAGGCTCATGCTACCCGTGTTTACATCTGAATGCCCTTGGCTTGCTAAAAGTTTCTCTCTTGGTTCGAGAAAGAGGGAAGGAAACACAAGAGGAGTTTATTTTCTTAATTTTCCTCCTCTCGTTCTTTAGGACCAAACGATAGACTTGTAGAAAATCCACCCACACCCCACACCTCAATCTACCTTGAATAGCTGTTGTTAGTTCCTACGTGGTTCCTACGTTGTTTCTGCGCATTAATATGAGTTGATATGAGAAAGCAACCCTCTACCCTGGGTACCAGCCTGGGTAAGTGGGTATAGTAGAATTCAAATGAAAAATGTAACAAAGTCGCTTTGACTAAGTTGATTCAAAGATCATTTTAAATTATCTATACAAAAATACACACGAGAGAATCATTTTAAAAGTCTTTCCATCCAGTGATAAACTTCAGCGCACCTAAGAAACTACACATAAATGCAAGTACGGCAAGTTTCGTAGTGATTCGAACCCCGATCAGTTTAATCCCAGAATTATCATGAAGTATCGACAATCTTGGCAGATTCGGGATCATGCACTTTCTTGCAATTCTGTAATAAAACTTTGTGTATCTTGAAGTCACACAACTTGCAGACAAAAAAGGGAACGCAAACTTGAATGCAATAAAGAATGATCCACCTATTTGAGCAAGAATAAAATGGTACAGATTCTTCTTCTTCAGGATATCAACTTCAAGAACTTTTAACCATTCCACAATAATTGCAACGATCAACAAAGTAAAGAAAAGGGTGTGGACAGCAAACCACCACTTGATTGTCTGCATCAATTTCTTATCATACTTCTGCAATGCGTCGATTGCTGCTTGAAAATCATCTCTATCCTTTGCAAAAGTCAAAATATATTTCTCTGTGACATCAATATGACGGATAAGATCCCGGGTTAAAACATGATAGATGCAAATTGTGCAAACAGTTGCATAGAAACCAAAGAACTCCATCGAAACTGAGATATGATAATGAAGCTTTCGAATTGGGGATAATTTCGTCACAAAATCATGCATGTGAGAGCAATCTAAGAAAATGTTGTATTGGAAGTCAACGAAAATTACGACTGAACTACATATGAAACCAAAAAGTAGAAAAACATTAGTGAAGAACCAATCTTTTGGTGCGAGGGAAACATCCATGTTTTGATTGCCAGGAAGGGAAAACTTGACAAGGGGTACAAGAGGAATCCCCACTTCGACACGTTTAGTGAAATAATTTGATTTTGAATAAAGAAACCATGCACCAAGTGTGAGATTGAAGGCACATGAAGCAACCAACCCCATCTTTATCAATTTTGCTTCACGAGGCATGATGGGACCATATTTCTTGTCATTCCAGTATGTGTTCATGAAATAAGTGTAGCTCATCAAAGTAGCCCATTGTAGGAGTATAAGGAGAATTGTTATGAATGAATATCGTCGCTTTTTTGCATGATTGTTGAAGCAAGATGGAATTATACCGTAACAGACACACACAAGGAGCTTCAGAACAACATCTGAACAGGAACACTGTTTAAAAGTGTGAGTGTTGATGTTGACAACCGTCAGTGGTCTTGTGATATCAATGTGATGAGGAGTATAGGCCGTTTGTTGTTTATCATCTTCAAAATCATCTTTACTGGAAGAAATCGAGTCGTGTGGTGCTGACTGTCCATGCAGTGACAGAACGGCTCTTCTGTCTTCATCTTTGTTACGTTTTAAACCTTCTAATTGGTCTTTTACTGCCTGCATTTTGGTCTTTGTTGCACTTCGCAGCCCAGCCCAGCGATCGGCATATCATTTGACTGGAAATGAATTCAAACCTTTGACCTGGAACAAGGAAGTTAATCCTGTTCTGCTCAAAGAACACACGCAAAACCAAAACCACAGGCTCTCTTTCGAAGAATCTTCTCCAAGAAAACAATAAATACCAAAGCCAAATGTCATCTTTTTCCGTTCTTTACTGATTCATTTATTACAGAAGCTTTTACAACAGGCATGCTTTGCGAATACATTCCTTTGTTGTCCCCTTGTTGTTGCCATTTTCATGGTCCACGAAAATGGCACGTGCAAGTCCTTTCATGTTTAAAGGGGCTCCGTCGTCAAAATGTAAACAACACGATGATTTTTGCAGTTTTTTTAAAGGTGATATCACAGGATTTTCGTATTTTTTCAAAATAAAAGTTGCTGTTTGGGCATTAATCCTTGTACTTCACTAAGGAACAAACCAAACATTAATATCTTCTACGATTGCTCGGATATAAATGGATTTTTAACGGTCACTTTTTTGTGGCTTGGGTGTAGCCACCAAACAAACTGCAGAGAACAATGGATGAACTATGGATAATCCCCGACACGTGCGAGTTTACGGATTTGTTTACTGTTTGACGACTGAGCCCCTTTAAGACAGTGATTTGCGTCGAGATAATTTTATCTGGCTATTCCAAGGAAATCCAGCTAGGAAGCTTGGAAATCCATGCTATTGTTCACGAACATTTAGCCCAAATTGTTTCGCAAATTCTCGCATCGCATGTTTCCCTAAAAATTGTCCTATAGCAGCCCGTTCAGCCATTCATCTTTGCGTTCGAGGAACGAAAGTAGGACCAGGAATCACGAAAGACTTTCTTATGAGTATGCGCGAGCTTGAGCTTTGCCTTCAGGCCCTTCAGATGATAAAAGGTGGCATAAGTCGAAAAACAATCTACGGCAGACCATAACTTGTCGAAACGTTGCAACGTTGCAGGCACAGTGCAAATTTTTTGTTGATATTAAAAGGTTGCAAAGATCCCATGCCTCTGATGCCTCTTATCTTAGAACGGACATGAAGCGGACATAGAACGGACGGTCCTCACAAATAAAAAGAAAGAACGTTAAATACTGCCAATTTTCCTTCTGATGTTTTATGCAAAACAGAATATCAATTAATAACATATTACATCCTGATCACAACTCAAGGCTGCGCTAAAGCTGGTGGCGAGGAACTTTGTACTAAGAGGCAGAGGCACTACATTCTTTAAACCGAATTCTTATAGAATCGCCAAGGGTTCTTTCCTCGAAAGAATTTTCATGTTTCATATTTCAATTTTAAATGGGGAAGATAGCCCTTGCGCATAAATAATGATATTCAGAGGGCCCTCTCATGAAACACTCATAAAACTAAAGTAAATCAGAATTGCATGCCTCACAATTCATCATAGAAAGCAATGCATTTTGGTGAAAAGATCCTCGCCGCCATCTTTACCGTTATGTCTTTTAAAATAGCTACAACAAACATACACTTGAATTCTGAGAAAACCACACAAATTGCTATTAGTTACAATAAAATTGTTAACGTTAACCAAGGGCGCCAAACTTTTATGAACTGTATTTATTCCCAGTACTGTAACTGGTGTTCTGTGACCCAGTGCAGAGAGTCAGTCCTGTCAAGGTCGAGATGACGTATGAATAACTTTGTGGTTTCAAATTCCGGTGTTGATGTAATACGAGATTAACTGTTATACGAGTTGGCCACAGGGAACCAGACAGCGTGGTTTTTGATTGGTCAACACTAACAGACGTTACACAGATTAACAGGACTGGGTCACAGGACACCAAATTACTACGGGTACAGTACTGGGAATAAACACACTTCCTACAAGGTAGGCGCTCTTGCGTTAACTAAGACATTTTCGGAGGTAGTATAAACTTTTCAAAATCGTAATTACTGACAGAATAGATTTAATGGAAATGCTAATTCTATTTTAGAATAGCAGTATTTATCTAAACTTGAAACTATATCCAGTTATCGTAACGGTCAATAATTATTAATTTAAAAAGGGAATATCGTAAAAAACTTTCAAGGTGAATCTAATTTATCACCTTTTATCCAATGGCGGGTCTTCCAAAATAATATATTAGCATTTACCGAAATGAACAATGAATAATAATGGACTACTGATTTTGAAAATGGCTGTATCAGCTAAACTTACAACAATCTTTGCTTCATATGAAGAAATTTTCTATTTGTTAAAACTCCGTATAATTAGCCAGCGCAGTCAGTTTTTCCTACCATCGACAATGATGGAGATACAACTGGATTCCGAGCAACGAGTTTCATATGTGTTTGGCCAATTCTATGACCTTTTTGCTACGACCCTTCGTTTATCTTCTATGATCCTTCCTTTAAAATGTACATCCTCTTACCGTAAACAAACCAGCTTTCTCTATAATCTATATTGTTGCCCGCACGTTCTGCACAAATTTTAGTGGATGCGGCGAATCCACAATAAAGTTACTTCTGAAAATCCACAAATATCTCTGCAATCGTACAAAATATGAGTGTTTTATTTGTTTCTCGACGAAATTCAAGAGTCCATCTTCAAATCAACATTTTCAGTTTGAGAAAAATAGTGGAACATCTGTGTGATATGGCCTATCGAGCAAATTGCAAAATCGTCGTTTCGAAAGAAGTTTGTTTACTTTACGTGACCTAGCCTCTTTTATAAACCATAACTCATTTCGTAGCAGAAAGCTAACTTAGTTCGCAGAAATAAATATTGACTGCATGCTGTTGTCAATATTTTTGAGGGACTAAAACGGACATCTTTTTTGTGCCATTCACTACCTGCCATTTAGCTACGAGATTTCAAGTCCCTTCACTGGAAAACGTAATATGTTTCACGGATAATAGAGCTTTAAAAAGAGCAAGCTTCAGAGAGAAAATTTCGCTGGGGCCAAAAGAATTCTAAATGAAACGTCTGCGAAGTAGCAATTTCCCTCTTGTGCAAGGAGCATGACGGATACAATGCTGGCTCTAAGTGCATTTGAAATGGTGGGGAAGCGAAAATTGTCCTCTGCAACATTAAGAAAACTTTAAGATCCTTTATAAACAATCTAAATAAACCGTTCAGCTATTATTCAAAAGAATCTGAGTCGAACGATAGTTTGATATATTTTGCAGAATTTTCGAATGCACACAACAGGAATAGAAGCTCTAACGCCACTCATTCAAACGCTTCCTATAAACACGTATGGATATGGAATATCGCTCGATCCCGACGCTCTTTTAGGATAGCTAAAAGGTCTGTCACTTCACGTACTACGTAAATGGAGTGAAATAACTAATAAAGTGACCTACCATTAATTTTGATATCTTTACCTAATGCCAACGTCGTATTTTCTCCAAATATAAATACTCCAACGACAATATAAGTACATGCAATAATGACGAGTATCTTATCTCGAAGTGTTAATATTCTTCGGCCAACATTCATCGACTGAAGTAAGCACATTCCTGGAAGGAAATCGTCGAAAGATTAATATGGTAGAATTGACATGACATTTGAACAGAGGTGGAAAAAGTGCATGAAGCACGAAGCAGCTTCGTGGGAAGTTCGTTTGTCTTGAAGGAAGAAAAGGAGAAGAAAGCTGAATAAAGGAAGGAAAGAAGCACAGAAACGAGAAGGGAGGAAAGGAGAAATAAAGGAATACGACAACAAAGGAATGAGAAGATGAGCAAGAACGAAAAATGGAAAGGGGAAAGAAGACAAGATGAAAAGTGAAAATAAAGATTGAAAATGTGAAGAGGAAAGCATGAAAAAAGGAAAAACTGACCAAAAGAAAAGGCCAGTGTTTGCGTGTGTTCTTCTAGTGCTCATATGCGTTGTGCAATCAATAGTACCTTGAGATCTGGCACAAGAAAAAATTGATAAAATAACCGAAGGAAGAATTTTAGATTGTGGTTGCTTCGCAGGAACGTAAGTATTTTTCCACCACTGGTTGAAAATAGCGGTAAAATTACGGAATCATTTTCTGACTTTTTCCCCGATCCCAACTCACCATGATCGTAAAAAGTTGCCAGGTAAGATGAGATAAAGAAAAAGGGCAAGAATCAAATTTCAATACTTTCAGTTGATCAATTTTTCCAGTATTAGCTCTCTTGTATTTTATTTTCACTATTGTCGGAAATTTCAGTCTGGTCAGAAATGCTTAGTAAATTCAAAGGAATAAAAGATAAATACCTGGGAATACAAAAATGAACAATGCAGCAATCCCACCAATGAGAGCAATAGCGATTCCAATATTTGGGATAACAGCAGCTAAAATAAGGCATGATCCAAACCAGATAAATGTTTCAAATAATCTTCGACATCTCTCATTTCTTTCTGCTTCGTCTGGGCCAAGACCACGCCATTTCAGCACGATGTCTTCTACTGCAGTTCTAAAGGGGACAAAATAAGTCACTAATTACATAAAACACATTGACATTGTGATGAAAATTTTAGCCTGTGTCATTCAACAACGAAATTAAATCTCAAGAATTGTGCGACAAACTACCAACAATATAAAAACCACACAGATATAAAGGGTATATGTTTCAAACTAACTATCAAAGAGTTAATAACCATGTTTGATAAGTATTATTGGAAGCAGATGAATTTTCTGCAGGGCAGAGATTGTTTTTTTCTCACAAGAAGCCATATTTGCAGTTATACAGTTAAGCCCGAAATTATTCATACCTATGCCAAATTCGGAGTATTTTGCATCGTTCTATTTGAGGACCAATTATACTGTGGCTGAAGTTTCGTAAGAATGTGATAAAAGGCTGAAACAAGTGCTACAAGAGACATTTCAAGGAATGAAATATCTTGTGAATTGGTTGGCAAATATAACGATTGAAAATACTCCAAATTTGGCAAAGGTATGAAAAAATTCGGGCTTAACTGTATATGGTATTTGATCCAAACATTCTTATTATGAGAGTGTTTCCGTTTTCAAAGGTGTGTAGTTTTTATGATTTCAGTTGTGTAAGAAAAGCTGTTTGCAGTTATAGGGAAACAAATTCTAGGTAAACAAGTAATTATTTAGAAATATGAGACTGTACCAGCGTAATGATAATACACACATCGGCGTAGGGGGAGATAAAATTTGGGGGGGCTGCCCGATAAAAAGTCCATTGTTTGAGAAAATTTTGCCCGACTTGAGGCGGATTTCTGCCCGATTATGACTGATTTTTGCAAATTTTTCTTACGTTGGGGGGGGGGGCTGCAGCCNAAAAAGTCCAGTGTTTGAGAAAATTTTGCCCGACTTGAGGCGGATTTCTGCCCGATTATGACTGATTTTTGCAAATTTTTCTTACGTTGGGGGGGGGGGCTGCAGCCCCCCCTGTCCCCCTGTCTCCTACGCCTATGAATACACAATTATTACGAGATTCATCAGGAGTGAAAGAAACCGTTGTAGTTTAAAGAATTACTTATGCCTAACAACGTATTACATGCGAAACAAACATTTTATATTTGTAAGCAAATTTTATCTTAGCCACCTAGCCTTCCTGTTTTATATTTCCCATTAAGTTGTTCTCAAGATTTCTTAACCATATAAAGATTCTCCGATGTTTGAATTTATCAATGCAAGTTCTGTAAATTTTAGCAATTGGAACCACTTAGGAGTGAACACCTAAAATGTAAAAACTTAAGGCAACTTACCTGGCACAAAATGTGATGATTGCAAATGATGAGAAGATAATCAAAATAACCATTGCTCTTGCAATATTTGCTAATGGATCATTAGCATCATAATTTAGCAAAATATCACTGCTTGTGTCCATTCCAAATGATAAATATCCAAATGCGCCACAAAGTGAGTATGCCGATGTGCACACAACCATCGCTAACATACATACAACAAAGAATCTGATCATGCTTCTCTTCTTTAAATCTGCATACACAGCTACCGAAGAGACATGACACTAAAAAGAACATGAGTTATATTTAGAGTCTTAGCACCATAATTGATAACTCCAGAATCAAAATTGAATACATAGTTTTACAGCCATCAAAGCCCTAATGGGAACATCTTTCTTATCAATAAAATGCTTTAATGCTTGTTACCATGAATTTGGAAGTTGAAATGAAAAATTTCTGCTTCTACGTCTGAAATTTTATCCGTGCAACCTGTTAAATAATACAAGGCTAAACTTGGCCTTGTACAGGCCAAGTTTTAGCCTTGTAGCGGGGATTATGACCTTGTTATTACCCTGTACTAACCTTTGAAGAAAATTACACGGCTATCAGAAAGATTCCAAGTTACAACCAGTCTAACACAAGGTTTCCACAAGGCTAATTAGCATTTTTCGAGCCATTTACAAGGTTACAGCAAGGCTTTTCTAGGCTAGAACAAGGTTACAAGGCCATAACTACAAGGCTTTACATGGCTATTACATGGCGTTGCATTTTCGTACAGGTAACTGGCATTAATATAGGACAGAGTTCCCACTTTACTCTGCATTGTTATGTCATAAGATAGGGTCAAAAAATACGATTTGTCCTACCTAGTTTGGAATGAATTAATATGAGATCATGCTCATGATGGGAACCAAGTTTAAGTGGCAAAAAACATTTCACCCTGAAACTGGTAAATTTGAATGGATAATTTAAACAGGTCGAAAATTCACAAAAGACTGCGAAAATTCTAAGGAAGACTAAGAAAATTCACAGAGTCTAAAAGTGTAGATAATTCCTTCTGAAGTGCAGTTCACTTTAATGCCTTACCAATAAGCACAGATTTGTTGCAGAAGTGTTATTTAGAGATCAAAGTCATAATCGATATTCTTATACCTGATAACCAAAGCAAATCACTGGAACTGCGGCCATGGCACTTGTAAGGTTTGCTTTTCTGTCTGGTTTGCTGCAAAACGAAGAAAACACCAGATAACAATTTTGACACATGGTAAGTACCAAATGATTGAGCCAAATTATCTAACAGTTTTTCGACATCACTAAAAAAGGCATAGGAGATAACCTGAAACAGTTTAGAAGCAGATTAAAGAGCGAAGCAAATAATGAATCTACTGTAATTTGAGGACATTCATACCTATGATTATGTATCTGAGCAGCTTTGAAATCACTTGCAAAGTATTTGTACACAACAATTCCTGTGATGAACATTGCACCTATACCACCAAAGAAACTGAAAAATAAGAGAGAGTTAACTGAAAACAAACACAAGGAGTAATAACAATCATCACACTTCAGGCTCCATTTGCGCATTTAAACTTTTCTCATAGAATACAGAACTAAATGCTATTATAGGCATGCGGCAGGTATATATAAAAACAAAGTAAAGCATACAGTAGCTTATCTACTGTAGCTCCCTGGCAGTTAAATTAAAATGCAAAAAAGAAAGATGAGTACATATCAAAAATTACAGCATTGTCACAATAGATATATATTGATGAAAGATTAATAGTTCATAAAATGATAATTCTGATTTGAGGTTTGTGATTGTTAATATTTCACTATTTTGAACGCTTTAAGGCTTGTAAGTATACTGTTTTATTTTGGTTATATTTCTTATTGATTTTGGCAGATTGTTCCATGATTGTGCACCCTTGTTTCTAAAAGTCTTATCCCGCCAAGTTTTACGCGATTTATATTATAATCATATATTCATATTCATATATTCAAATTCATGACAGCCCTCCAAACATCATGCATCCCTTGTGTTCATGCAAAGAGCATCCAATCTAAAAACAACTGCAAACAAATTAGGAGCATCTTCTGCATTTCATGATAAATTAAGATTTTGTTCAATGTTTTTGTCTAGGACAATGCCAAAATTCACAGACTCTTCAATAAACAAAATTGGCCGACCTTTGTTTACCCATTTTAAGTCATGTGATCATACCCATGGGGAAATTTTTGGTATTATACAATTTTTTGCATTCATGATCTTTTATCCCAAGTTTGATCACTTGATTATAAGTGGGTGTAACAATTATAAGCTAATGTTATCTAATGGAAACTGCTATTTCAGATTTAAGCTATTCTTTGACAGCAGGAATCAGGACTTCACCAACAAAGAGCAAATGACCATTGGAAATTCTATGCACAATTGGTGGCCCTCTCACTTAAAGGGAAATGAAACCAAGAGTTTAATACCTTGAATAGCTGAGGACTTTTAACCTCCTTGGTATACAGAGAGGCAAGATGCAGATGATCGAGATAAGACACATCAAAAATCTGTTATCTGTGTACCATGGTGCATGGCCATTCTCAACTTTTAATCCATATTTTAGCACTGAAAGGTAATATAATAATCAAAAGTTGATAGAAATTCAAGTTCTTTATGGGCAAACCAGCATCTTTAAAATGCACTGCCATTAAACAGAAATATGACAGAATGTGAAAACATGAAACTCTTAAAGGATAATGACCATTTTGTTACTGGATTCTTTCTGTATTGCATTTAATTCTATCATGATGATAAAAATATTGTTGCTGTAACGAGGGTAAGGAAAGTTAGAGGTTTGACAATGGTATCAAGTATTAAATCTCCAGTTTTTGAATTACTAACATTTCTCAGAAAATACAAACAATTTTAGAGCAACAGATTTGACTTAGAATTGGTAGTAAACATTTAAATCTATTTTGAAATTTGGCCTACAGTACAGGCCTTGAGCAGTTTAACATGACAAACATTCTGAAGAACTCTTTTCAGACAATTTTTCAAACAAATTCTAATTGAATACAGTTCAGGTCTTGCCCATAAATAATGATAGGAGTTCTTGAGCCATATCAAATTTTAGGCAGGAAAACCATGTTAATATGCACAAGGCCTGCCTGCATTGTAAATTTGGCGAACAACTTTGAAGGTAAACCCTTTGAAACATACAGTTACCACCACAATTACCCACTTACCCACAAAAATGCAAAGGTTAAATAAATACCCTTTGATGCTTGCTCTCCGATTATGATGAGGTATGTGATGCAACCTCCAAAGAAATAAACAATGATGAGGATTTGTGAAACCATTTTTGCAGTTGGTCCACACATGAAGAGTACGACATCTTGGTATGTTGATGCTTGTGATTTATTGGCACATCTTGCAATTATGAGAAATGCTCCAATGATGAAGACAAGTAGAATCTAAAGAAAGAGAAACACATATCAAGACTCAAAATAAGGGTTTGTAATTTTTTGACAAAGATGCCCATGTTTCCGAAAACTATTCATGTCTGGTAATTTAGTATGCAATCTTAGTACCCCAAACCTTCAGATACGCTGAAATCAAAGAATGCAACCTGGCTGACAGCTCAAAGAAGATACACATGCAATTTGGGGCAACCTGTCACATTTGCATCAATTATTGATGCGGGGATTGATGCATAAGATAAGATAAGATAAAATGGTCCCCATCATTTTTGGAAAACTGTGAACTTGTGTCTTCACTTTTCCTTTCTACTTTAAATTTTCACAACAAAATTGCAATTATGTATCAACAAACTCCATTCATGCTGCAGCTTGTATGCTTCAGAGTACTTGTGCGGCGAGAATTTGGCTCCTGGTGCTGCTGCTTGCTTGGGCATTGCTTTCCGTAGGGTGTGGTGGTTGTGTTTGGGACTCTTCTTGGTTGTTTGCTAGTGGTAAGCGACGTTGAGGGGGTCTGGGCACTGCTGTTCTTGTTGGTGGACGTTCACGCACTGGCGGGTCATTTTATTCACAGCATAGGCAGTTACACTGCAGCAATCACATATTTTTCTTCATTAATTTCCTTTAAATTACTTTATTTTCCTTAATTTTAGATTAAGAAAGTCTTATTTTGTAGAATTGTTACCACCATTCGCAGCGGGAACTCAATGATTATATGTCTCTTCCCGCTGTGAATGGTGCAATTTGATTAAAGTTTTGATCCTGCAAAATTTTGCCTTGAGATTTATTTGTGGTCAATAGTTTAACCACTTTTTTGTCTTACCAAGAAACAAGTACAACAACAAGGAAGGTAACGCACACATTGGACAGTGATGGCCACTTCCAAACCACCTGCATTCATGTAGGCCTGCGGAAAGTTCAAAATACCAGCCCCAAAGGCTGCATTTGTAACTAGAAACACTGCTCGATACGGAGGAACATCACCGTCAGGTAATTTGGAGAGGAGTGTCCGTTTTCGTGAATTCTTTCTTGAAAATGTTCCATAACTTGCTACCGGCGGAAGGCAGTCGTCATCTTCGTGATCCATAACAGGAAGTTCACTGCTGCTTGGGTTTGCTTCACTTGATTCAAAACCAGAGGAGTCTTCCAAATCAGGATGGATATTTATTGGAGCATATCGATAGCTTGATCGCGTTTTCTTGTGAGGACTTTCAAATATATCTGCCATGTCGCCTTTTTCTTGCAATTCGACGCTATGTTGTTGTGGAGAACTTATGACTCCAATATCACATGATTTGAAATTTTTTGACGAATGCTGTCCTTTTCATCGAGCCTCGTTTTCGCAAATCACATGCCCGTTTCCATAGAGATTGATTCTAATCAGGGGGTTCCTTCTTTCTATTTTGTAAGTTGTTGTTGCTGCAGGCACCTGATTGTGAACTTTGGTACTTAGCAGCAAGACACAGAAATAAGGCATGTGCAGAATTTGAGAAGAAAAAAGGATTTTCGCAGTAAGAAATGGACGAAGAACAAATGAAAAAGCATTTTGAAGAATGCAACAACTTCTATAAGTCAAAGTTTCCAAATGGTACGCAAGAGGTCATTGACAATGCAGGTGAAACCGAGAAAGCCTCCGTTCTAATACCATTCATGATTGTAAATGACGAATTAGTGCTGGTACTGACATTAAGAAGTCCAAAAGTATCCAACTTTGATAAAGAGATCTCCTTTCCAGGGGGTAAAGTTGATGAAGGTGATACTAATGTCATAGAGACTGCTTTACGAGAGTCATATGAAGAAATAGGGCTTCCATGTGACTGTACCACTGTTATTGGTTGTTTTGAGGATGCATCTGTCTTAAGACGTAAACGAAGGAATGGAACGATGTCGAGATACCTGATATCTGTTGTCATTGGAATAGTTAAAGATGGTACGGAATTGATTAAAAATGAAGAGGAGGTTGATGAAATCATATATTGCCATTTAAATGATTTGTTTTCCAATGTAAGTTTTGTAGAATACAATGGAGCTACTGGAAAGGGGGAGTATGCAGTCTTGAAGATTGACAAAAATGGAGCAGGACATTATGTTTATGGATATACAGCAATGCTAGCTCTGGTATTTTGTGCCATTTTTAATGTGATTCCAACAAAAGACAAACAAGCTGCATATGATAATTTAACTCGGTTAAAATTGCAATCATTTTCAGAAGGGCTCACTTGTTTGCTTGATTTTGCGATTGCAAAAATTGATAAAGAGCAGCAAGCTAGGCTGTAGTTCAGTTTATATATGTTAGTAGAATGTAGTAAGAAACAATGTAGAATGCAATGTAGACTGATTGACATGCTTTGACATCAAATAGTTTTTAGAAATGAAGTATTTTAAATTTTGATTGGATACTGTAAATTTTTAACACTTTTCTATTTGTTTTGCTCCATTTTCGGCAAACCTCAGTGCTCAAATCTAGTCTTTCTTGAGACCAAATAAAAATTTCTTCAAATTATAAAAGAGCGCTTTTCCTGCCAGTTGCAACTTCAGATCTAGACAGATAGATATTCAGCTGTTAGTGCATTCATTTTAATTGATATTTTAGAAACCCTATTCTATATTTTATACATTCATTTATAACAAATATTACAAACAGTTACTAATTAAACTTGTATGTCCATGATATTACAACTGGTTGATAAAAATATTCAAAGCAAGCTGGACAAAATCAACAGATTTCATTATATTCTTATTCTTAGGATCATGAATCAATGAACATTCCAAAATAACTTGATTTAGCTTTTTATTAAAACCAGGCGCAAACAATCCTGTTTCCACAATTGACTTCAGTTCATTTAGAAATAAGACACAAAGGTCTTTTGGTGCATTTCCTGTCCCATTAAAATCTATGTCATCATAAATCGACTCTGCAGTTTTAATGAAATCTTCACAAAGACAGACAGTTATCATGTCAGTACGGAATATACTATATGGTACACTCTGCATTTCTGCTTTCATCAGTTGTTTTAACAATGGTTCTGAATGTTTTATTGGCAAATCCTTAGTTAGCATTATCAACAACTCATTATGAGCTTCTCCTTGCAAATTTGTTTTGTGACCTCTTTTTCCTTTGTTCCCTTGAAATGCTTTATAAGCATCAACTATGTTTCCTTCAAAAGTATCTTTCGAATAATGACTTGAACGAATCTTTCCATAGGCACTTTGTAAAATGCTTTTTGGTTCCAGCAACGACCCAAAATGTTCTGCAAGGAAAGCAATAGGATCTTTGGGCCTAACTTGTAGCAAACTAAGGATTGTATCATGTAGGAGCTCGTTTGCTTGACAGCGATTTAAAAATTCTCTTGGCGTTTCATTGGTTGGTATGTCTTCTTGAAGGTTGTTGCTATTTGCTGATCCAATGCTTGATGTAAGAGAAACTTGTTGTTTAAAACGTTTGTTGGAGTCCGCAGCCATTTTGGAATAGAAATGACATTTTGTGCCATTTTGTTTTGTAGTGACCCCCGTCTAAGTAAATCAGATGATAACGAGGCCCTCTTCAATTGAGGGGTCTGGAACTAGTTGGGCCTAATCAGATTGAAGAAATTGGCGCGAAGCGAAAACAGAAAAGAAGTGCGATAGTTCGGAAACTTTCACAGAGATCACAACATAAACGCAGTTCACGATGGTGCAGATTGTCATCAAGATGTAAGATAAGATTTGTTTTGAACTTTAATTTCAATTGACCTTTTTGTTTCCAGCTGCAAAAAGTTTATAACAACGAACGTGTGGCGTTGGCTTGGCCTAACCAAAAACATCCCGTACAAAACAAACATCCCCAACAGCGAGGAGTTCACTAATTTACTTTCAGTTTCATAATTCCACTGCATATAATCTGAATTAAAACTGCACTAACTATACAAAAAATTTAATTGCCGAAGAGAAACTATCAAGTATCAATTATATATAAGGAAGAAGTATCATGTTTCATGTTTTTGTGAAAACTAAAGACAACACAGATGAGGATCTATGTATTTTCACCACGCTGACCATGTTGCAGAATGTTTTTCTGAGTTATATGCTCTCCAGGGCTCATCCCAAGACCATTGTTGTGTTGAGAAAAGGAGGATATACTGTTAAGTACAACTTTTGCAGGCACGGGATGGTCCCAAGTGAGTCCGTGGAAATGTCTGTGTATTTTCCGTGGCAAAATTAATTTAGAAAATTCCAAGGAAAACAACAGTTTCAGTTTCATCTCATTCAACAATTATCCTAAACACAATAAGGGGCCATCGACATTTAGGTTTCGTCTTTCATCACGGCTTTTGGCCGTGATGGGGGGAGGGGGTGCAGCCAAAAGCCGTGATTATTTGCCTTTCCAAGACGAAACCTAAGTTAAGATTTTAATGAAAATGTCAATACTTTGAATACCTTCTCCCATAATCAGTCATGTTTATTTCCATCTTCACGAACACAAGTGAGCAAGTAAAAGTTTCAAAACTTGAACAGTAGAAACTTCTCCATGTCCCGCCTTGCTTCACCTCCCTCTNCCGTGATGGGGGGAGGGGTGCAGCCAAAAGCCGTGATTATTTGCCTTTCCAAGACGAAACCTAAGTTAAGATTTTAATGAAAATGTCAATACTTTGAATACCTTCTCCCATAATCAGTCATGTTTATTTCCATCTTCACGAACACAAGTGAGCAAGTAAAAGTTTCAAAACTTGAACAGTAGAAACTTCTCCATGTCCCGCCTTGCTTCACCTCCCTCTTTTGCTTCCATGTAATGTCATATCATTCGAGCTGATGTTGAAAATATTGAAAACGCTAGATTCTTTTGAAAATAAAAACAAGGCAACCTACTTCGGAACCATGACAAAAATATCGGACAACAACTTGCTTCATGTTCATGCGTTCGGTTTCTACGAAGATTTTGTGATTAGAAAAATATTTAGAGAATAATCAAATATCATCGATGGAGGGAATTCCTTAAGAAATCTGAAGTTTCAAAAGTTTGTTCAACTCTTTACAACTTGCAGATCACGAGAAATTCTGACGCGTAAGCCGAGTAAGCCGAGTGTTGCGGAAGCCTTATTCAACTTGAATGTCGGCAAAATGGCCTAAATTTCCATATGGAGAAAATTTACCTCTCACTATTCAGGCCGTGATGGGGGAGGGGGGGAGGGGGGTCAAACCATCACGGCCAAAAGCAGTGATGAAAGACGAAACCTAAATGTCGATGGCCCCTAACAGGTTAACAAACACTAATAATTCTAAATACATGAACGTCAACAATCTACATACAAAAAAACATTAAAAATTAAAGGATTACATTTTGTCTGCAATCATTGATCACTTTGAATTGCAGTGTCAATCAAAAACAGCTAATGCTGTTATCTTACAAAAAATGCATATTTTTTTCATAAGCAACTACAGTAAGGTCAGGGGCTGGTAGGCAATTTCTTAAAATTTTTGGTCTTTTTGCTGCCAAAAGTTTCTTGCATTTTCTCATGTTTTTAATCCCGGAAGTGTAGATTTCATTTAGTTTTGTTAGAAGGGCTCCCAAATTACTTAGTAAGATCTCAAAACAAGTAAATAATATGATTCACACTCAGAGTAACGTCCAAACAGTTGCCATTACTGTGCAATGTCAAAATATTTTTGAGTGGCCTGGGAAAATTAAAACTGTAAATTACAAAAGTTTCTTAGATTTTTAAATGCAGCTAGGGTTGTTTCTTAACTTTCGAAAAATTGAGCCTACCGTTTCTTATAAGCAGTTTCTCATAAAAAAGTTATGTGTATGTCCATGTTGGCACATTATATACTGTATAATCTATCATGACCTGTAAACATTGGATACTGTTTGCACATCCAGTGTTTGTTTAACCACCTAGTCTATTTCATTTTCAGGTGTGGTGATGCCTCTGAATGGGGACTGATTGAACTGCAAGGAGCTCTTGAGAGTAAAGATGATATGGGGTTCAATGGGCTGTATGTTGGTGATCTTCATTTTGATGTCAAGGTTGGTAATGGTATTCATCCGCGTTTTATTTTGCTGTCTTTATTTTCAGCTGTTTGTTGCAAAGGAATCTCTATATACAAATCTCTCAGTTTGTTGACATACTTAGATAGTGTTGTTGTCTTTAATTCAATGAAATTTTCTTTGTGGAAATGGATCCAAAGTTTTCCACAAGATCACCATGAAGTTGGAATAAAAGATCCCCTGAGACAAAGGTTTTTCCCACAGTACTAATTATGTAAACACATTCCTATTGCTGCAGTAGAAGCACATATTCCCTTGACCTCGAAAAAAGTTGCAAAAACCATGAAGCAAAAGGGGGCATAGAATTACATTACTCTTGGTATTCTTGATTTATTTCTGATTTAATTGAAAGAAGAATGTCATCGTTTTCATTGAATTTAAGAATGTCTGCCTTCTTTTATTTACTCTATTTGGCATCGATGAGCAGTTCCAGCACTACATGACATTTGGAAGGCTATGTGAAAAAACACTTTTTTGGATTGCACACCATCACATGCCTCAAATTTCAAGGCATACGAATAGCAGCACGCCATCAAATTTCATATTACCAAGACTGATATACTGTAATTCATTGTATCCTACCATATAATTTAGGCCAAGAATTTTGAAATTGATATTGCATTAATTGTTTGATAAGGTATCTGATAAATTCGCTTTCCCTAGTCTGTTTTAGAGTTTTAGGGTGCAATTTTCGAAATATTTGCTGTAAGAATGGGTAGGGGCTTTGATTCACTAGTTATGAAAAATTTGCAAGAATTTAGATTCTGTTTCTAGCTCTAATCTGTTGCAAGTATTACATGATATTTTACTTTTTCTCTTGAAAGGGAACTCCAAATTTAATCATTGGACATCATTTGCTGGTTGGGAAGGTTGTTGATCTTGAGAAACCCTTTGCAGTTCTGAGAAAAAATTTAATGGAAATTGGAGACAAAGAATCTGAAGATACAATGGACTTTGACAACGAAATTTTAGCAGAAAAGAGAGAACAGAGTTATGACATTGTCGCACTTATCAAAAAGAAAATCATATTTAAGAACAGACCCAGACCAATCATTACAAACACAATCCCTATCAAGAGATAACAAGGTAACAATTGCTTATTTATATTACATTTTTACACATATTATACACATTTACTGCAAATGAAAACCACATTTTTGTCACATTTTTCATTTTGTCGGCACAAATATATCCTCGTTATTTTGGAAGGTGTCTCTTCAAATTTTGCTGTATTTAGAGTTTGGCAAGAGGGAAATCATTCAAGCCTTGGATCCCTATGTATCATCCACTCAAAATGGAAAAACTCTCAAATGTCAGGTCGAAAAAGCCAAGTTACCTAGAATTTGACCCAGAAAGGATTGTGGACGACTGACGGAAGTGATTCAAACACTTTTTATAGCTGAAAACTAACCTGTAATGCAGAGAGGTAGGAACCGGGGGGCACTGGGAGCACGTGCCCCCCAAGATTTTGCAATTAACAAAGAAGTGCCCTTTCTTATTTTCAGGAAGTGCCCCTTTAGCTTAATGAAAAAGTGCCCTTGAGGTGTCGTGCCCCTCCAGTTTGAGATGCTTCCTACGTCCCTGCTCTGCAATGTTGCTGTTTTTTGCTACTTTGTTCACATCAGAAATTAGCGACAATAAGAACTTACAGAAACTGGAAAAACCTACAGCGTGTCGAAAGCTGTCAAAAGGAAGGCTCGAATTCATTAATTGAGAAACGAGATGCCTCTATACCGGGTGCGCCAAAATAAACCATGCACTTTTGACAGGCCACGATAAATCATATACCGGACCGATTTTGAAGATTTATGAGCTAATCTTTGGCCAAGACCCTCAATTAGATGCCAGTATTTTTTGTACAATTTTTAGTCTTCTGTTTATGGAGCTATATAAGTTAGTTTCTTAAAATGTTCTATTTCGAAAACACTGAAAACGGTAAGAAAAGCATTCATCAAATTTTCTGAAGGTTCGACATGAATAGACAAAGAGAACGTTTTCGTGATGATTTGGGGATTTAGAAATTGATCAGTTTTTGATCCAATGCACGAATGTTAGTTCTGAGTTGGAAGGAATGTAAAAATACTTTTAATGAACTTTTAATGATACAATAAATGTATTCCCTCTTGAACTTTCATTGAATTTATGCTTTGGTGCAGTTTGCATTCCAGTGTTAAGGGGGTTAAAAAGACAAGCAGGGTAGCGTCATGAGGCCAGCAAGTATGGAGCCTTGTTGAATTTTTGATTTTGTGAGGGCTTTTGGGGCGGCCCTTTATTGCAACTACTACAGAATTTCGCAACAGGCCAATCTTTGAAATAATGCTCGTGCAGAAGCATCGATTTCTAAATCCTTAAATCACCCTGAAAACGTTTTGTCTTTGTCCATATGTCGAGTTTTTAGAGAATTTGATCGACGTTTTATGATCGTTTTCAGTGTTTCGAAAACGAAAATTTTAAGAAACTCGCTTCTAGCTATAAAAACTGAACATGAAAAAACATTGCAAAATATCCTAGAATCTAATTCAGTCTTTCTGTTAAAGATTAAGTCATACATCTTCAAAATCGGTCCAGTGTACGATTTATCGTGGCCTGCCAAAATTGCATAGTTTATTTTGGCGCACCCGGTAGAATGGCATACTTTGCAAAGAAAGCTGCATTTACGCAAAAATCACGAACGAAGATAATTTCTTGAGGAAGTTTCGACCATAGTTCTTCCCTGGTTATTTCAACGATTTTAGGAGAAATTCTACGTCATTTCAAGAAGCTTCTTCGTTCATTTCCTTCCAGCATAAGATATCGAATCTTGTCTATCATTGTCTTTTGTCTTTCCAACATAAAACTTACTATTTCCCCAAATCTTATTTATCTTGCTAGCATAATTTCTCAGTGATTTTCGTTGCAAGACTTCACCTGCATACGAAACATTGTAATTTAATAATTTCAAGGCGATACCTTTGAAGTATATATTCTTAGCTTCTCATACAAATATAAAGGACTTTTCTTATTGCAAATGTCCAAATCCTTATTTGACTTCGACTCAACGAGTTTAACTTCTTTGTAGCGGATCTTTGAATTTAATTTTGTAATGCATGGAACTTATCTAGTCATATTTGAAGGTGGATTATTTTCTCAGTGAAATATTTAGATTTAGGATTAAGAATCTTAGCTGCTAGCATCCCATTCATAATGTCCTCTGCGAGTTTTTACGCCCCAAGGCTTATTACATCGAACACTGCAGTTTTCTCATTATCAGCATCATCATCTTCAGCATCATCATCGTCATCATCATAATCATCATTATCATCATCATCATCATCATCATCATCATCATGTATGCACGATTACACTCTTCAGCTAGCAAAATATTGTAGTGGGAACCAAGTGACTGCATGTCTTTTCTCGCTGTTAATGGGACCAGTAAATAATGTATTGTGCATTTAGTTTAGATTTAACTTAATATGGAAAGATAACATTGGAATACTTTGATAAAAGCCTGATACAGGTTCTTCTACTTAGTGAAAATAGGAAATCTAAAATAAGATTAGCTGTTCTTCCTTGGGGTCGTTTTGCGATGTACTTTCAGCGTTTTCAGCTGGTCTGGCTTTAACGGTTCGGACAGGATATAACATGGCAGAGCCTCACGGCATAGAGCAGCGAGGTCCATCTCATACAGCAGCGAGGGTGATGCCACCGCAAAAACGCACCACCGGAGCCCCCAAAGCCGGAACCGTGCAATCCGAAAGAAAGCTAAGTCAACCGGGCGAAAAAAAGACAACCGAGATTGAATCATTTGAAAAAAGTTGATCTGGTGCTACATAAAAGAATTTACACTGACTACACTACTACTTCAACAACTGACTTCTCTGGTGCTACAAAGCTGGTCCAGTGCGCTCTTAAAATTGTTTTGAGTCGCACGAGTGTTTGGATTTCTCTAATATCAGCTCAGGGACGTAGGAAGCATCTCAAACTTGAGGGGGCACGACACCTCAAGGGCACTTTTTTCATTAAGCTGAAGGGGCACTTCCTGAAAATAAAAAGGGCGCTCGTTTGTTTATTGCAAAATCTTGGAGGGGCACGTGCCCCCAGTGTCCCCCGGTTCCTACGTCTCTGTATCAGCTAGGATGTCAAACCAGGCCTTTACGGCAGTGAAGCCCTTTTTTGGCACGTTCTGTTTCAAGCCTTTGATCTGGAGATCCTCACAATTATGCCGATTCTTTGCGTAGTTGCGCGCCTCAGTGTTGGTTGTGAAGTTTCTTCGTTGTACACTCATGACGGCACGACGATGATCTCTCTTTTAAACTTTGTGAGCATTTCTCACCTTCAGAGAAGATAATTTCCAAAGTTCAAAACTGATTTGCGTTTGTCTTGCAGATGAAAAAAGATCTGCCAACCAATTCTTCTGTTAGCCACAGAAGTAGGATAATTTCAGTGGCACGAGAGTGATTTTAGAAAGCTCCGAGTCAAAGTTTAAACTTCTCAATAGACTGTGAAAGCATTTGAAGCCTTATGTATTCTAGTTTTTCAGTTTGGTTTAAAATTTCATAAAGAGTCTGGGTCATATAAAGTATATATTAAGTGAGAATATTGATCCCAAACCACAACGGTTTTCGGACGTTACCCTCCTGACATCTGATTGTTATCATCATTAATCATTTTACAGTATTTTCTTGTGCACTTTGAGGCACAAGCAAAGATTTGCTTTTTAGCAGAAAGACCTTTTACAATCCACTCAGAATTGTTGTAAACTCACCAATTCAAAAGTCAAGATATTATTGAATTTTGAGAATTACAGAAAGTCAGTGCTGTTTTTTCCTACGCCATGAGGCTCTTCTGCCCCTCGATGTCCCCCCCCCCCATCGTTCGCCCGGCAAGGTCCGGCAGCTCAGTTGACGATTACAACTCGTTCGCATAAGTTTAATGACCTGGATGGTCCTTGCTATGCCTTGCTACCCCTCTCCCCCCATCTCCAGAATGCACATCTTTGATACTTCAATCTCTTTGTTTTCTCAGATCTTGCTGAACGAAATGTTTTTAAGTGGTATTCTTGTGGGGTTCTTAGATTTTAATAGGTAATGTTCAATAGGTAATGGAGTGAATAGGTTTGTTGTATAATGGGTAATTTCATAACATTACAGTACTTTACACAAAACTGGTGTAAATATGAAAAACTGTCAGAGAGGAAATGAAAGGAACTCAAAATCCTATATCCCTCTTCTCAATCAATGCTTATTTTGTTCATCCTCAACCCTCGTTGAATTGTAAACATCTGTTGTCTATCATCATTCCTGTCTTTTTCAACAATAAAACGAAGTTTTTCCCTTCCCGTACTGCAAGTAGAGTACATATAAAGCCTGTCAATATGCATAGGAAAGAGATCTATTTATCGGCGTAAGAAAATCTGATAAATTATCAAGGAAAATTTAAAGTTTCATTCCTTCTTGACTCGATAAAAAAACAGGATTCAATTGCAGAGCTGTTTTACAAATATAGATACGAAACAAACTTTGTAAATACACCGTGTTTATTGGCCTTGTATTAATATAAAGACAATTTACCGAGCGTTTTTCTGATCCAGTCAATATTTACGCTTGTGGTTAATTGAACTGAGATTTATGAAATCGTAAAGCAACAGAATATTTATGAAGGGACTATTGCCAAAGACGTAATACACAAATATGACGAAAGACCTGCGTAAAACTCAAATCAAATCAGGAATTATTCAAAAGAATCTCATTTTTTCTATTACATCATGACGTTTGCTGCTTTTCAAAAATTTTGAGGGACAGTTTCTCGTGAATTCTGCCGTTTTGTGATTTTAACATAACATAGTTAGCGAGTTCAATAAGGCGGAAGGAGATTTTCTTTATACCAGCTATTTGATTAATTTCCGAAGGTTTTGATGAGAGAATTTCGCAAAGAAAAATATCGTCAACGTCTTCTGGTTTGGTGCAACTTATCTGATGCACAACTTTTCAAGAATTCTACAGTTTTGTGACTTTTGTGTCTTTCACTGATTGGTGGATAAAATTTTGTAGAAGAAGAAATCTAATTATCAACGAGTCGAAGGAAGGTGTGCTTAGAAGGCAAATTCACATAATAACGGAAAGGAAAGAAAGAGAGAAAGAAAGACAGTTTTGGTGACCATTTTCAAAGCGGAGGCTGGACTGAGGCAGACCGCAGCAGTTGTTTCAGAATCGTGTCAGGACCTTTTTTCATGTCGAACTAATTTGATAAATAATTTCTCATGGACTCTGCCGTTTTGTGATGTTGATAGATTTAGTGGGTGCTGTAACGCGGAAGAGGATTGTTATTAACAACCATTCAATAGGGAAGCGTTTTGAAGCAAGAATCTGGTAAACAATCGAATGACAATATTGTCTGCCTTTTGAGAAATCAAATGAAACAGATCTTGTTAACTTTGCGGTTTTGTTATTTAGCTCAGAGTTATTGGTTGCGACAAGGCAGAAGTTTCTGAGTGGCGAATTTTGCAAGAACTGCGCTTTTTATCACTGGAGAAGGACACTGGCTTCCTGCTGATGAAAGAACATTGTAAAGGCTTCTTGAAGCTCGTTTTGAAGAATGATACAGTCTCCTTTGTGACTCATTGCCATTGCAAAATAATTGCAATATTTCTTGAGGGAAATTCAAGTGGGTTTGAAGAGAGAGTTTGTAGGATTGGAATTCATGCGTTTTGATCAGAAAAAGACCTTGAATTGGCTTCCTTCCGAAACTGAGTTGTGATGGCTTCTTTCCAGGCGATGCATCCGCCAATTTGAAACCATTCCATCGCCGAAGATTTTCGACGGATTCTGGAGCCGAAACAATCAGGTTGCTGGTGTCCAAACTGATTTACGAGATTACGACTTTAAGAACTCTTTGAATACCTGTAGTTGGTCAAAACAATCTTGACAGACTTCCAGAGAAATCCAGTACAATTGGCTTGAATTTTTAGTGTTCTTTTCGTTCAGTTTGTCGACTAGTTTCGATGTCTTGCTCATTTTTGTCACTTTGGAATGAAAGTGACTTTAGAGTGGAGCTCCTAGAGAATAATTGGTTTCTCATGCAAACTGTAAATACTGAGAAGTGGTCAACTATTTTTGCGAAAATTTAGTAGCTTTTGCAAAGTCCTTTGTTACATATCTACATTTCAAGCTCAAAGAAATATTCACCAAGGCAATTTACATCCCTCATTTTATTCTGACAAGAATCATATGACTCTGGTGCTCGGTTTACAAAGATAGAGCTGAAATGGGTCAAGTTTATTGATCAAGTTAAATTGGCTCTTTTTACCTCCTCAAACGAAAGACCTGACATCTGAGACCTTGATCTGACACTGTTTGTACCACAGTTGATTCGTCCCCTTTATTCTTTTGCGCTGTTCAGATCGAGCAAGCTGAAATAGGACAAATCTTTCGCTGATTGAGTTTAATTTGGATATTCTTTTCTCTTAAAAAGAAAGATCCAAGAAGACCTATTTTGTGCTACGGTTGACTTTTTTCTTTATTCTCTTGCGCTCTCCAGATCGAGCAAGTTGAGATGGGACAAATCTTTCGCTGATCGAGTTTAATCGGATCTTCTTGCCAAGATCCAAGATCTTCATCTAAGACTTATTTTATGCTTACGTTTACACAAAGTATCACATATACTACGCGCCACCCAATTCATCAATTAAAGTGACATTAAACAGCAAACATGTTACAAAGGTCACATTCTCCACAACTGTCGACAGATACAGACGATATTGTCATTGTCTTACCAAACGGAGTACGTCAGATCGTAGATATTGAAGGGCTTGAAACGTTTTCAAATCTCAAGTGCCACATTGAGTTGCTATACGGTCTGCCTTATGAATTGCAGAGGATCTTTTTACCGAGAGACAACAATTTCGTAGCAGACTGGGTCCCTCTTGTTGCAATCAGAGAAGGTGGTGATACGGAAGTGTTCATAAAAACAGAGCAAAGTTGGACGACATTTGTTTCGACTTGTTTGCGTGCAGCGAATGCCAAAGTTCTCGCGCTGTTGGATACTGTTGAAGATAGAAATGTTTATGAAAACCGGCTGTTTGTCGCCAGTTGCATTGCAATTGCTTCGAATAATGAAATCCTGTTAAATAGATTATTCCAGTGCAATCCTAAACTCGATAAACGCACTGCAAGTGGACGAAATCTCTTGCATTTTGCAGTTTTATCAGATTGTTTGGAAATCATTAATCTTATTCTGAAAAATTGTGGAGTTCAGCTTGTAACTGCTCAAGATTCATACGAAGAGACCCCCGTTGATTTAGCAAAGAAAGTTGGTGCAACAGTGTCAATCGAGCTTTTCCAGGGGTACCTTACTCAACAGGTTATGGAGACAGAGGCAGAGCAATGCGAAAATCAACTTTTCGAGCAGAAAAAGAAAGTAACAAGGCAGAGAATATCGAATTCGTTGAGCATTCCTGCAAACAGAAGGCTATCAGTGCAAACTTCTCCTTCACAGATGTCTCGCTCTACTCCTACTTCACCTCGATGTGAGAGAGTAAAACGAGAAGGGCTGCTGGATAGAGAGAAGATTGCCAATTCTTTGTCAAAGCCGAATGAAAATAAGCTATCCAGCAGGAGAGGTAAGATGAGTGTTGGACAATTAGAGCTCCCCAATTTCAGGAGGTCGTCAGTGGACACTGGATCGAAACTGTCTCCAAGGTCCCCTTTGAATATAAACGTATCTCTTAGGCGGAAAAGTATGACAACACAATCCGCCCCTGTTTCCCCAAATACCGCCAAAGCTCCACATTTTGCTTCCACTCCTAGCCCTAAGTTATCCCCCAATCCCCCAAGAGGTTCTAGCAAGAGTTCTGTTGGCACAACCAATGGAAGTGGCTTGCAGCAAGTTGTTTTCCTGCCACCATGGAGGAGAGATGGGAGCCACAGGAATTCGGATGGAAAGATTGGAGATGAAACAATGAAAGTCGAAAGTGCAACTGCGTGGCAAAGAAGAAAATCGTCACTTCAAGTTAAAAGGTAAATATCTAATTATTTATCTCCCCGCGTTAGACGTTGTTACATATTTTTATAATTCAACCCCGATGTGTTTTTTAAGGAGAACAGCAATTAAAATTGAAATCATCAAGGTTCGAGCTCAGAAACTCTTGCTGTGCCATTTTCCTACCAGCTGTGCTTTCCAGCAGTGCGTCCTCCACAAGGTTTTGAAATGTTGCGATTTTTTCGCCACAACTTGCTCTAAATTGAACAGCTGAGCATAAATAATGTTTACTGCGTCACTATGCTTGGCCTCTGCGTAGCCTCAACTTCTGCGCACAAGCTAGACTTTACCGAGGCTCACCCCACTATCAATTTTTTCGTTGCGAATCTCGTAAACTTTGTCATTTGGGATAAATTTAGCTTCTATGTTAAGTGCTGAGAGACTGCTGTTCTGGTGTAAGCCATACTCTTTTGATCAACCTTTAAGCTTATCCCGTTGCTGCGTGTGTGCACACTTGAGGAGGTTTCAAGTTTTAACACGTAATTGGCCTTCTTAAAGCCCTTGAGAAAGGCCAAGACATCTCTGCTTAGAGCTGTTTGTTGACTGTTTCTGAAATCCCTTGTATTCCTGCTGTAAACCTTGCTCACCAGGGACTCATCACGAAACAGTGAAAAGTGACAAAAATAACCCTGCCTAGGCCCATTCTCGGCTGTCACGTTGTAGAATCTAAATAAACAGTCTTATTTGGCACAAAGTTAATGACGTAAAAAACTTCAGCACATGTAAAGTTTATATGTTTCAGGGTTAGGGTCAGGGTCAGGGTCAGGGCTAGCAATACGTAAATAGCGTACACACTGTCCACACTGTCGATTGAAGCTCGAATCACAAATGAGTTAAATCTTGATAGCTGATGGCCGCCACAAGTTCTTGTAACTAACTGAGGTCAAGTTTTTCTGAGCAATATTACGAGTCTCTTTTCACCGAAGTGACCAAGTCATCGAGCACGGGCAAACAAGGGACTCAGGTAATAAGTCCAGGCTGTTTTTTTGGAGGTCGATAAGGATGCTGATAATTATAATAATTATGAAAGGTTTCTTAATCTCAACCATGAATTTAAACCAACGACTTTTTGGAGGGAAATCTGTCATTCGTAGGAGCTCCATGTGGCAGCCATTTACGAGATTTGTGTACGCCATTTACCAGAATGAACTGCTCTCCCCAGTCTCCTGTTTTAATAGTAGAAATGATCTATTCCTAGTGAAATTTCTGAGGATATTTTCTTGGCTTTCGTTTTCTGTCAAATTCTGTAAGGAAGCAGCTCATACCGGTTGGCTGGATGCTGCCACGATAAATTTTGTTATACCTTTCGTTATTGTCAATTGCAGGAACGATGTCAGATCTCATTCCGTTGCCTCACTTTCACCCGAAGAACTACGCGATTTAGAGACTCGTGCAAGAACCACCAAACCATGGAACGCATGGAGGAGAATTTCACTGGCCAACAAGAATGAGAAAAATGAGTTGTTCCGAGAGCTAAAGAATGACCCTAGCGAAAGGAAGAAATCGTTTGAAAACTGGCTAGTGGAGAAAGAAGTCACACGAGATATATTTACAGCTCGTATGTTAGAGGAAGAGCGCTTGAAAAAGTTAGAGAAGGAAAAGCTGGAAGAGGAACGGAGATTGAGGTACCGTTTCAGTTGTAGTTCATTTTCTTACCTTCGATATTTTATGAATAGCGAAGCAAGACCCAAACAATAAATGCTCCCAAGTTTGCACTGTTACTGCGTAGGAGCTGTAGTTTCGATATTCCTATTTTCATTTGATTTCAAAACAGGAATCTTTGGATTGAATTTTGATACCTTGTACGCTAAAATTTATTGATATTCGCTCGAAAAAATGATATTCGCTCGGAATCAACAGAATGCAAACGAAAAATTTTCCCAAGTTTGCCCAATAGACCTCTTAGCTATTCTACAAAAGAGCCTGGACATAGCGATATTTTTATACATTCTGTAAGAGAAATAACTGCTATACACATTCAAAGATTCTCTTAAATTTGTAAAAATATCGTTCGATTCAGATTCATTTTTAGGGTGGCTATAAGGTCTATTATTTTGATAGATCAATTCTTACAGAGTACTTTCTCAATCTTCCAGTTTCAGCTGCCCCATATGCTGGTTCACGTAACCGTAAACAAATCTGTTATCTTTATAATCTATATTGTTGCCCGCACGCGCCGGCACGCGCCCATTGTGTTCTGCACAGATTTTGGTGAATGGGGTGAATCCACGATAAAGTTACTTCTAAAAATCGATCAATATCTTTGCAATCTTACAACATATGGTTGTTTCGTTTGTTTCTCTCTGAAGTTCAAGAGTTCATCTTCAAAATAGCACTTTCATTTTGAGAAAAAAAGTGGAAAATCTGTTTGATATGGCCTGTAAAAAAAACTGCAAAATCGTCGTTTCAAAAGAAGTTTGTTTACTTTACGTGACCCAGCCCCTTTAATGCCAACTAATAACAGTATGAATAATTGTGCTCTGAACAGAGTTTTATTTTGTGTGACGTTTCGGCCTCAAACCCATTATCAAGTCACACACAAGTAGATCAGTTGTGTATTTTTAAAGAGCATATATCATGAAGCCGATTGGTTCATGCAATACAATTCTCTCTATTTTTTATTACAA